>CBVK0102942029.1:0-10272 GCA_900067695.1 Picea abies
AACTGTGAGGAGTTATGTGATGTTCCACATACCACCAGAAATGACATGACATGTACTATCCATCTAGAATAGTCTTACCTACAAATATATCAAAACTCATACCATTATCGATCAAACAAACTTGGGTCCATTACCCAAACCTTTGTGCTACAGGAATTCACTACCGAACTTTCTTCAAGGGCTGACATCAATGACAACCAACCTAATTAATCAATAGTTGCATTGGGTTTTGTTTCTCTGTTGTGTTCTATGGATCAATATACATATGTTTTTTTGTATGGGTTGGCTCCTGCTCCTCAACCACAATAGGGATTACTAGTTCGATGATCAAAGAAGGAATGGCATCCATATCCACCACTCCCTTAATTTTTATAGTATTTTCCCCTTCCAATGTTAGCTCTTGTGACAACCTTGTGGTGTTGCATGTGTTCTTCATTGTCCTACTAGGAGCTCCGAACTTTGGAGGCTGCACCTTTCTTGAATATGCATGGGTTTTCTCGAAAATATTCATTGACTGCCCTCTCGCTCGCTTGTTTCCTCTTTTATTCCCACTCCTTATCTCTGTGTTTTCTCAAAGTCACAATGTTGCTTGCCCAACATGATTTTTACTTATATAGTGATGTCATAAATGATCCAAATATTATCGGGCACACTTTTTGGTAGCGAGTTTTTTCTTTTCCCGATTGTTTCATTTTTTTGATGTGCAATATTTTTCTACTATTATATTTCTCTAGTGCACTTGAATTTCCCTATGTCCTAGTCTTCCTACGCACAATATATTCACTTCATATCACCTTAACTTTTTGTTTGTTGCACGTTGTCATTCTCAACTGTGTGTCTACCACTTATTGCTCTTCCTTTTCTACTTTTTTTCTTATTTTTCCTCCTTTTCTACTTTTTTCTTTTCTTTTTCTTCTTTTTCTTCTTTTTCTTCTTTTTCTTCCTACCATATACATTATGTACAATTCTACTTTTTGTGTTGTAATTACTAAGGGTTGGTATTTTGACTATCCCTATATAGTTTTAGTCAACTACCATTTACCATTCCTTGCAATTCCTTGCCATCTAAGTCCTTCAATGCACAACACCATCTATGACAGACTTTATCTCATATGGCCCTATCCAATTCATTTAGAACTTCCCTAGGTGATGCAAGTATTTACTTTCATAGAGGAGAACCAGATCTCCAACTTTGAACTTCTTCTTATTAATATGTCCATCATTCCATGCTTTATCCTTTTTTTTTGTACCTCCAGATGGAAACCAACTATAATTCTATCTTCTAATTCCATGAGTTGATATATTCTTTCCTACGATGCACCTCTTTTTGTCATATTTTTAATTGTTGCAGTTCACAGACTTGGTATCAAATAATCTAAGGGAACTACTACTTTTTTTTCATACACCAACCTAAAGGGTGTTTTCCCTGTTAGCTTCTTGCATGTAGTTCTATAAGCCCATAACAATGTTGGTACCTTCAAGTCCTAGTCATCCCTATTTACATTACAAATATTTGTCAAGGCATTCTCCAATATCTTATTGATTGCTTCTACTATCCCATTCGCCTGAGGATGATAAGGATTTCTCTTCTGGTGATGTATCTCAAATTATTCTATCATTTTTTGGATTGTATTAGTTGATAAAGTGAGTCCCATGATCACTCATAAATATTTTTTGGCATCCAAACCTTGTCACTACATGTTCAAATAAAAATCACAATGTACTCTTTTTGCTGCAATCCTTCATTGATGTTGCCTCATCCCATCTGATCAAGTTTTTTATCGCTATAATAATATATCTAGCTCCTTCTCCTCTTGTTGGTGGATTAATTAGACCTACAAAGTCTACTATCAATTTATCAAACACTTTCAAATTTACTTGAGGTAACAATTGCATCTCATCCCTTATGGGTGGTTTTTTAACTCTCTGGTAGATATCACAATTCTGACAATACTCCTTCGAATCCTTGTGAATTGGTGGTTGTCATAATCCTACATGCAATACCTTCTGCGCAGTGGCTTTCCCTGCATAGTTTCCTCCAACAATCCCTTCAAGTTCTTCTTCTAAAATGATAGGCCTTTCATGCTCCATCACACATCTACTCAAAATATTGTTTGCTCCAAGCTTGTATAAATGACCTCAATCAATTGGTAGTCTACATCTTTTACCACCAAAATTTTCTTTTGCGTAGTAGTAAATTCTCTTGGTGCAAATCATGTACTCAAAAACTCAATAATGTCAACAGAATACTCATCAACTATCTGTACTAAAAATAATTGTGCATCTAGGAAGTTGTCTTCCAAGTTACTAGGTTCTTCCCCATTATCTATCCTAAATAAGTGATTTGGTCCTGCATTCAATTTTCCAGACTTCACCACAACTTCAAAATCAAACTCTTGGAGAAAAAGTACCCATTTGCATATCCTCCCCCCCCAACACTAGCTTATTGAATAAATATTTGAGAGTATAATGATATGTAAACATCTTGAAATGTTTCCCTAACAAATAATGTATGTATTTATGCAATGCATATACCATAGCTAATCCTTCCCTTTCTGTATTCTTGTAGTTTTGTTTTGAATCAGATACCTTTCTACTTGCAAATGAAATTGGGTGATCTATATCACCGTCTCCTAGTTGTGTCAATATTTATCCTAATGCTATTGCATATGCATCCACATTCCCATGAAATTATTTTGTTCATTCTGAAAATACTAAAATTGGCACCGTTACCATCTTCTCCTTTAAAATATCCAAACTCTGCTAGCATTCCTCACTCCACTAATATTTAATGTCCTTATTCAATGACTTCTCTATTGGAGAAATAATATGTTCATATCCCCTTATAAACTTCATGTAATATATTGTATGGTGAAATTTACTCTTCAGCTGACACACTAACTTCAGTGGTGGTAATTTAACTATAACAACAATTTTAGCAGGATCAACTAGTTGACCCTGTTTACACACCACATGTCCTAAAAAAATACCAAAAGGTGCGCTGAAAATACATTTATTAATATTCAATGAAATATGAAATGGTCTACATCTATCAAACATCAATATTAACACTTCAACATGATCCTTCAATAATCTAAAAACGTTTCAATCATCCATGTAAACCTCTAAAAACTTGTCAATAAATTTCCTTAAAGTTGCTACTACTACTCTTGAAAATATTGTTGGTGTATTCTTCAACTCAAATGGCATAACTGTATACTATAATAATCCCCATTCCATATAAAATGTTGTCTTGTGTCTATCTTCTGGTGCTATCCTGATCTGATGATATCTTGAAAACCCATATGTAAATGAATAAGATTCTTGACCCCCTACATTCTCCAAAACTTCATCTATAAATGGGGTAGGAAAAGGATCATGTAGGCAAGCATCATTCAATTTTCTCAAATCGACACAAATCTTGATTCCTCCTTTCTTATTTTCCTACACCACCATAGGAATGATCTATAAATGTGTTGAACCTACACAAAATATATCTAGCTAGGAATTGACATAGATAGTTGCAGAGAAAATAGAAGAAAAAAGTAGAAGGAGAGAAAGAATGGAATAATTCTCATTAGCCAAATGGATGAATGATAATTTACACATGATATACTTTGTATAAATCAACCAATGCACACTAGAGGAGAATACATTGCACCATAGTGGTGGTCTATAGTGATCCATACACACATCAGTAGTTACAGGAGTAAACTACCACCTATTCTAGTCTCTCGCATAGATACAAGAGTGAACTGCCACCTAGTTGAGTTAAGTAGTCTATTAGTCTTTAGTTAACTGACTAAAACAGAGTGAAGTGAGGAGGAGAATAGGGAATCATGAGTAATGCGCTAGTATGGTGATGATCACAAGGATAATGCACATTAGATGGTGATGATCCCAATGTTGCATGGTGATAATACCAATGTGGCATCTATACAACACTCAACTGATCAAACTAAAGTGTGAAATGAAGAGAATATTCTACCTAGAGGAATATTCTTCCTAAAACATAGGATACTAAATAATGACTAATAAACATAGGAATAACCTTAGGAAAACGAAATCCTAGGTGTGTGTGAATAATGACTAATAAACATAGTAGTTTACCACTTTTTGGTCTGGATGGTTAATTTACGAATAAAGGTATGCCCTAGGAGATTCGGTTTGCTAAGTGAGTATTCTAAAGCATAATTTTAACCCTTTTTTTGGGCCCGAGGGACTAAATTTTCAAAAAACGGACATTCTCCCTAGTTTTGGTTTATCTATTTTTTAGGCCTTGGATACTATTTACGAAAAAAGGAACCCCCTCAGAGTCCATAGTTAAGCTCTTTTTAAACTCCCTAAATATGAAAATATTTCTGAGTGACCTTATTCCTTTCACACTCATTAATTGGACTAGAAGGAATATCTATTTGGCATAAGTTTAACACTTTCTCCAACTAATGTATTACCCAGGAAAAAGGTACGCCTCGGGATAATTTTCTCGCCGGGACAACTCTCCTAAGTTATGTTTTATACTTTTTTGGGCTCATGGGACTAAATTTTGAAAAAGGCAGTGATTCTATAGTTAATCTCTTTTCAAAATCATTAAAATTGAAAATATAGTCGAGTGATCTTGTCTCTATCACACTAGCTAAAATGGTTTTGAAGAGACGTCCTTTCAGTATTATTTTAACCCTTTTCTGGACCAAATAGACTAATTATGAAAAAGGAATACTCTGGCCCTAGTGACCAAAAGAGTTCTCCTTGGTATGATTTTATTATTTTTCATACCATGGAGACTAACTTTACGAAAAAGATCACTTTGGAGTCTTCTTTTAGTGTTTTTCAGACTCTCTAAAAGTGAAAAACCACCAAGCTTACCTTCTCTAGGATTGTAAAACTTCACATGGAAGGATTCTTGTTGTGTCATGATATAATAACATCACATGTCTTGTCCTTGTGTCGTTGGCCTAATTTCAACTTCATGTTGTTATTATTGAACCTATAGAGAATTCCTTAGGTGCAAGCCTTGCAACATTTTTTTCCCTTGCGATATGACACCTTGACCCATGGAGGAATTTTCTTGAGTGTCCTTATCTTGCACATGTCTCCTTGCACTGAGCATCAGTATGTTCCATGTGCCTAGAACTAGTTTTCTTTCCTGTGACACTCATTCCTCCTTTGTAACATAGCATTATTTTATTCTTTTTCAAGCTCATTAAAAATTTGAAAAAGACAAAAAAAAAAAATATTACAAAAAGAAGGTATGGGGTATACATTCTCTCTTATAAACATCAAGATAGTCTCCCTTGTAAAAAGCACATCCTTCTGTTTGTTTTTCAAGCATTAGGATCTAGTATGACCTTAGGAAGTTGTTATCCTTACATAGAGTTGTGTCCTCCTCTGTTTGGTTACTCTTCCAAACATATGGAGAGTTTGTGGTGCCTCCTGTGTCACATAATTATTTCCATAATATGTTTCTTGAGTCTCATAATTTTGCCGTGCTTTTTTCCAAGGGAATTTTTANNGTTGGCCATTCTGCAGTTGATCTCTTCACTTTCATGAGTCGGCCATCTCAAGAGTCGAGTCATGTTCAGATTTAGGATCAATTATTTTTTGTTCCTAATGATCAAGTTCCTCCAGTGTCTCCCATACGGCATGTCAAAGGCTTCAGAGTAGTGAGTCTTACACTCCTATTGTACTCCTACTTGAGTTTTGAATATCTTGAAGTTGTTTCTCAAGATATGAAGTTATCATCTCCAGCCACATGTATTGATGCTTCCTGAGGATGCATATCACATTTTACTTGTATATCTTCAGATTATTTTGAGATGTAGATCTATTATGTATTGTTTGTGGATACACTTTATATAGAAATTCATAGTTTTCTTGTAGTCATGCTTATTTTATATGAAATGGATCTGCAATGTACTTTATTGGAAAACATTCTTAGTTTATCCTGAGCATGGGTATGCCCACCTCAGAGAGATTATCATTATTTGCAGATGACACACTCATGGACACTCATCTTGGCCTCACTCAACTTTGTGTTGCCTTCCCACTATGTAAACATATTGCAATGCATTTCGGTCACCATTTTCTCTTCTAACCTCACACATTAGGGGGCATCTGTTAAATTCCAAAAATTCCACATCTATGCATCCAATACATTGTCCCATCCATTTGCATACTTTTCCAAACATACTACTGAGGTTTCCTTCTAAAAAAATATCTTTTGGATAACGTACGTACCTTGCTGCACTAATAGTTTGTGTACACACGCATGTTGCATGCTAACTATCCTACATACATACACTTTCTGCATTCTAAGTAGACTGCATTTACCTCCAAAATTTGCAAAAAATATAAAATATCACGTATTTCGATGAAATTTACTAGATATGGAGGGTTTCCTAACCAATTTTCCCCTTGTATCCCATACCCAAACCGAATAAACATATTTTCCTCATATAAAAAGAGGTCTTGGGGAGTTATTTAGACACATGAACAAGAGAATAAGAAATATCTATCCAAATCCTTTCCCTCTCAATGCCCAAGATTTACATCTTGCTCTAAGTTTTATCCTTATCTTTCCCTTCCAACCATTCGCCCTATGCAACCCTTCCTCCTTCCCTTGATGGTATTTTGGTTGTGAGAATATAATGTGGGATTGATGCACTTAGAGACACAATAGAGGATCCCGTACTTGGTTCGTAGAGCGATCTCAAGCAAAGGTTGTAACATTTTTATCTTGAATTTGAATAAAAGAGATTATATTTGTCCCAAAACCCTATATTTACATGTTCTTGTTAATTTTATCATTTATATCTATATTTAGATTTTTAAAGTGAGCATTAGATATTGCATATGTTGTTTCATTTTATTCTTAATCCCTTGTAGGTTAGCTTTGGTAGGAGATATGTGCTCTAGGAGGGAACGAGAAGAGAAAGAGGTCTACATCAACCGTAAGGATTGAAGGTGCACTTATTTACCCTCTCTTCCCTCTTTCTCTTATCACTTAGTATAGATAGTTTTGGGGTAGATTAAAGGTAGATAATTATTTTAAGGGATTTATCACTCTACCTATTCCTTAGACCCATTTTAGGGGTAATTTCCCCATAGCAGCGAGTAGGGACAACAATATCGGATTTAGTGGTGTATGGTCTAGAATGAGTTCCTTAAGGATTAGTTTTTCCCAATAGCTCACACTTATACCTGGGTATGTCAAAAAAGGATACACAAGGTAGCACAACAACTAATCCATAGAGAATATATCTTTCCTTGTACTTGCATTTTCATAATTGAAGAAAAGAGACCATAGAATTGACCTCATCTTCTAGGTGGGTTTTCTCCCTTGTCAAATTTTCTAGTTCACATCTTGTGTTCATTCGTGTGGATAGTGTGTTCATCTACCTGGTCTTTCTTTTTCATATTTTATTTATTTTCCATAAATTTGAGCACTTATCTAGTAATAATAAATCTGATACCTAAGGAAATAACCCGCATAATAAAACATTTTAGAATATTGCAAGATCTATTGTGAAAAAATGTTCTAGTGGAATATTCACAGTAGTTTATAAATGAATTAAGTTAATACTTTCAAAGTAAGTCTTAACACTTTACCTTGTAATTTAAGGAATTCATTGACTTTATTCATTTTAAAATATATATAATATTAATCCCCATATGGGGTTACAATGCATTCATCATGCCATTAAACCTGACCAATGTAGATACCAATACTTGGTGGCCCAAGTCCCAACAAGGACAGGTGGATGACACAATCAATTGTTTCCTCTCTCAGCTCATTTATACGTTATTCATGTTGTTACGATCAAACATGGTTGGAGTTCTAGTTGAGGGTACCATCGATGGGAAGGAAAGTTATATCGACCATGTGCCAGTAATCAATATGGCCAACCTATAGTGGGATAAATGTGGGATTTATCTGTGGGTAATTTAGTTGGAAGGGAGTCCATTCTCATCCATCCTGTGTCGTATTTTCTCCTTGGTAAAAAATCACCTCTGACTAGTTTTATTCTTCATCACTTTGGGTGCCCCTCCCTCTTCTGTAGAAATCCCTCTTAATTTTGATATTCCTTGAATAAGGGAACAAAGTAGAGTGCGCAAGGATTCTAGTTCTTTTCAGTGACTCTTGGGACGAAGTTGGAGCATGTTGTCTTCGACTAGTGACACCTCCAGTGATCCTAGTCATAGAGAATAGACAAGCCACAAAGGATATCCCAGAAGAAGGAATCATGTGGGTTTGTATGGTATGAGAAAGGGGAAGAGACAAAGCTCAAGGTGCCTCAAAAATTTTTGACTCCTCATCCTTAGAACATAGATCCTTCAAATGTTTCATGCCAGGTTCTGAATCCAAAATACCTGACCTTGTGACCTCAGATGGAAACAGTAGATAGTGGGTCTGAGGAAATCATAAGGAATTTCTGAATGGTGGAGGATCTTATGAAATTAATTTTTGAGATACAAAGTGAAATTGTTGCCAGAAGATCAAGATGGAGAAGCTTGACAAGCAAATTTATTTACTTTTGGACATTTGTTCTAGCTCATAGCAGTGCCAACAAGCTCAGGAGACACCCAACTGACCCACCCTTGCTCCAGAATGGCCATCTCCACTTTAGTGGTGAGAATTGGATATTTTTCCATACTATATAGCTTCTCCATTGGTTAAATAGATAACCATTGATAATATGTTGGTATTTTCTCATAGTTTTTGGTTTTTCACCTCTTCTGTTGGATACATTTTGTTTTATGTTCAGAACTTTGTAGAACATTTTCACAATTTTGGCCCCATGAGGGTAACTTTTAGTTTTGTATGGTCTTTGTTGGGAAGGCAGTGTTCAATAGAGAATAGTGAGAATAGATGAGGACAAAGAGAAAGAGTAGGATCAAGAAGATCAAGAGGATCAAGAAAGAAGAGAGAGGAAAGAGAAGAAGATGGGGGACAGGAAGGGATAACTAGCACAAAATTTGGGAAAACCAGTCAAGCATGAGCTATATCAGACTCATAATGACTTTTCGCGAGTCGAGCATGAGTGGTAGCCAACTCATTATGAGTTGGAAAAAACCTGAGAAAAAGGGATAAATATGTAAAAGATCTATGAAGTTCAAGAGAGGATTCTTGGTTGTTGTTGTTGTTGTTGTAGGACGTTGTATGTGTAAAGAAGATACCAATGTAAGAAGAGTATTGTATATTGAAAATCCATTGTAGTGTAGAGCACAAGACGAATTCCATAAATATAATAAAGAAGAAAACCTTTTATGGACATAGCCCAGGATGGGGTGAACCATGGTAAATCTGTGTCCAATTGTGTTGTTGAATGATTATTCATGTTTTTATTGCGTTAAATATTTCTTTTACTATGGAGGAATGTTTATATTTGTTGATATTGTTGATATTAATGAAAAATCATTTTAATTGTATGTTTAACCACTAAGTGACGTGAATATGGACTGATATGCATATATAATTAAGTAACAAAGTCAGGCTTAACTAAGATCTAGGGAAAGAAAGGATCTTGTAGGTATGAAAAAGTGTGCAGGTATGACAGAAAATGCCTCCCTTCTTTCCCTCACCAATGTAGAATCTTGGTTCTGTTGAAATATTGTAACTACAAAAAATATTCTACTTATTATTTTATTATCGTATAGATCAATCCCCTTTTGTGGATTGATCATGTCGAGATTTGTATAAGACCAAATCCCCTTTTTTGGATTGGTCAAACCCTAATTATATGCTTCTAATTAAGAATTTGGCACTGATGCCTAATTAAAGTAGTTATAGCCACTAAGTGAAGAAGTTGGCCCTACCTGATGAAGAGAACCACCCTAACACTCCTCAGCTAGTATAAATAAGAGAGGCTAGCACCTCATTCACTCACTCACTCAAGTCACTCATCTAGTGTGTAATTTTGAAGGAAGCTACAATTGTTAGAAGAAGGACGAGAGAGGTGCATTGCTCAGTGTTGGATATTCTCTAGTTTTTGGTTTATTATCATGGCATTGTATTGGAAATCTATATTAAGGAAGTTTTTGTTGGGTTTTCTCCCCCGTGAGGGTTTCCTAGGATAAATATTGTGTAACTTGTGATTGTGTATCTTTCAGTGATCTTGTTTATGCTATTATTGTCTAGTAAATTGAAAAGAACTTAATAGAAGCTCTAAATTTAACATGATATCAGATCTTGACTGAATAGATCTGTTATAGGATAAATCCATGAGTGCGGACACAAACCGATCTCCCTAGATCCACCTGGATCTAGAACAA
>CBVK0102942036.1:0-14236 GCA_900067695.1 Picea abies
TTTTCATGCTGTAGATAAATGTTAAATTCTGCTGAAATATTATATGCTTAATTGAAGCTAAATGAATTATTTACGTACTCAAAGAAATTTTATGTTTGAAATTGAAATTCTATGTTAGAAATGTTATGTGTAGTTGTATGGATCTTATTAGGCTTGTTTATTTCTGGTCACTACATCAAAGATATGAATTGAAATAACTATAAGTCTAACTACTTAAATAAATCTATGGAATGGAAATTATAACTACAACTACATAAAGGAAAATAAATGTGCAAGGTATGTTAGAGAGAGGGTGCCCTGCCTTTTCCAGCACACGCCTTTTCCAGCACACTTTGCAAAGAGACTACAGTGTTATTGGAGATTTGCAGCAAAATCATCCTTTAATTCATTATCCAAGTGGAAAATTATAGAGAATGGTTTACAGTCTTTGCACATCACGAGTTACAACCATAATCATTACTATCCAATTAAACCAATGACATATTACAACGTTGGTGGCTCCTTTATTTATAATTGCATTCTTCATACTATAGAAAGAAAATGTTACAACCACATAATCTCCCTCTCAACAAGAAGTTCATTTTGTTTGGAATTTTGTTGAGTTAATACAAGAGTAATTGCATCTTGTTGGCTCAATGATGAAGAAGGGGTGCCGTTTTTCCTGCAGGATCATTGTGGGAGACGTGGGAGACCAACTTGGCCATTTGTTCCACAAAATCAAATCATTTTTTTGGAAAAATAGAGTGGGTTGACCGTGGATTTGACTAGAGATCAACACCTTGCTTGATGGTTGTTGGGTTTGTTTGAGTAGCATGGAATCTTGACAATGTCATCCCCAATAAAACCCATATGCTTGATTTTTCCCTCATGAGGCACAAATATCCCAAACATCAAAGTACTACCTGATTTCCTATAGGTGGTGGTCGGTACTAAATTTCCTGTAGATGACACATGCTACCGAATTTTTGGTAGGTGACAACTGCTACTAGACTTCCTATAGAATGTTAGAAATATAGTTGGAGCTCCAAAAGTAATTAGGAAAACACAAAATTCATCTTGAGTAATCATTGAAACATGGAAAATCATCGAATTTAATAATCATGTGTCTCTCAAGCTCATATGAAAAAAAGTGGATAATATGTGGTGATGTAAATGATAAGCAAATGAGAATGGAAGGTAAATGGGGTGATAGTAAACTTAAATGGTTATTGTAAACATGGTGAAACCAAGGCTCAACATCCCTCCCACACTCAAGTCTTTGCATGTCCACATGCAACAAAGATATGAATGAATGTTGTATGGATCATAATGTTTAGTCTTTGTTTCCCTGTATGACATGATTTTTTCTTTCCTTCTTTTTTGGAACTCTTCTCTTTTTTCTTAATATGTATCTTTTATTTTTATCTCTTTTTTTCTTTTTACTTTAGTAAGGCAAGGAGGAACAAGATTTAATGATCTAACCATGCTTTTTTTCTCATTATGTATACAAGACAAGGGAAATTGGAATAATGTGTTTGATTTGGAATCTGACATACAATATAAGACTTGAGTGGGAAATCTCTGTCTTACCCTGGAGTTCCTCCAAAGTTTAACGATTCCAAAGGAAAAAGGGTAATGGTGGATGGAAAAAATGTAACATCCCCACTATAATCCTTAGTTTAATTAATGCTTAATGTAGATATAATGTGTGGCTATGGCCAAAGCGATGTAATAAGTGAATTGTATTTCTATGTTTTAATAATAAAATGTGATGCCATCTACTAAGGGGACATGGATAGAGATGGGGGCTAAATTAATACACAAGAGAGGGGAGGGTCTAGGATAATGGCCAAGAGGGGTCCAAGGTGGAATTACCCATGAATATTAATCCAACCCATTATCCTAAAATTTCTATTTGTATATGAACCTTCTAATTTTTTATTGAGTGTTCCCAAAGCCAATCATTGAATACATGTAAGAGGGTAGGTGTGACCAATCATTGAATACATGTAAGAGGGTAGGTGTGAGTGGTCACATCCCAATTTATTGGGCACATGGGGGTTGAGTAAAATCATCTTGGGGAAGTGTGTGAATCGAGAAAAAAAGCCAAATGACAGAAATTTATATGGTTTAGGACAACTATAGGAGAGAGCTATCCAATGAACTAAATGGTTCATGAAACAAAGCTTGTATGAGAAAGTTACAGCCAAAATAGTAAGGGTAAAATTTTGGCACCAAAGTTACTTATAGAGGGAATAACTCCATGCTCAGAAGTCCATTTGAGACATGGGAGAAGTAGATGGAAATATTGTGACCCATAGAATCTAGCAGTGGAGTCAAATTTTGGTTATGGGTACCTGATAATGTGCAGGAAGAGAAATAAGACACCTATAGCATGCAAGGATAAATTGGGTAAAACAACCTAAACTTGTTTGGACCATAACTTTCAGCTTGGAGCTCGGATTTGAACAAACAAATATTCTATGGAAATATATTGAGTATAAGACATCTGTAAATGAAAAAATTTAAATTGGGTGATACATTTTCTCAAAAAATAATAATTAGATTTTTGTAACAGTAAAAGAGTGGAAATTGCAGCATGTAAATGTTGTAACTTTTCACTCAGAACTCAGATTGAGGCATGAGTATAGTTTTTGGATAGATATTTTAGAGAGGAATGCATCTAAGGAATCATAATTTTATTTGGTGCATTATTTTCTCCATAAATTGATGAAGAAATAACATGTATTCCAATGGATGGAATGTTTTATGTTATGAATGTTTCTAACAATAATTATTGCATGCACATTTCTTGCAGAATTAGAGGTAAAAGAAAGAAACTTTGGTTCTTATATGAGGAATGGAGTTATGGAATATACCCAAGGATATTACAGCCATGAGGAAGAGGTTAGAGGTATGCATTTCAGCATGGGGAATGTTGAGACATAGTCAAATGGAAGAAGAGATAAGCAGGAGCATGTCACTATAAGAAGCCTACATAGAGAAGTGCAGAGCTATAGAGATGATTAAAATAGGATTATGAAGGTTTAGGAAGATATACTTCAGAGTTTAAACATGTTTCATAAGCAAGTCAACAAGGACTTTGACACCAAACAAGCAACTAGTGCTAGACAAGTGTTAGCATCAAGATCCCATAGCAAAAGGGATGATCATGGAAATGATAGGCAGTCAAGAAGCATGAGAAGGAACCATCATTCTTCAAGAAAATACACTAGAAGAACTCATGCAAGTTCAAGGCCATGGATCATCCCAAGTGTGTCTTGTGTTAGGAGGAAAAGGAGAAGGCCTGAGGTAGATATCTTGCAAGGTGAGCTCAGGAAGATTAAGCCACCAACTTTCAATGGTGAGCATGGGAAAGGAGAAGAGGTCGAAGCTTGGTTGTTGGAAATGAAGAAATATTTCCAGCTACATGATTACCCCTCATGGGTTGAAGTTATAATTGTCACCTACCACTTGCAAGGAAAGGAAACCATGTGGTGGGATCAGCTTAAGAAAGCCAAGAACCTGGATGAGAAGAGGATCACATGGAGTTAGTTCAAAGGATATTTCCAAGAGAAATATTTGTTTGAGAATTACTTCAAAATAAAGATGAATGATTTCTTTGAACTCAAGTTGGGAACCATGACAATGGATGAATATGAGAAGCAGTTCTTTGAATTGTTGAAGTATGTTGACTTCATAAAGGATGAGAAGTTAAAAATCCAAAGGTTTCTAAGTGGGTTACCCTCATTTTATAATGACAAGATAAAATATGATAACCCTGAGACTTTGGAGGAGACCATAAGGAGAGAAAGGCATATTTATGAGTAGAGCAAAGAAAGGTCAGTGTTCCAAAAGGATTGGAATGACAAGATGAAAGGAAAAAGGGATCAAAGGAAGAAAGGTTTTAAGCCACCCTTTTTCAAAAACAACACCCAAGCAAATAAGTAAAGTCAAGTAGCCCAAAATGAGCACAATACTACAAATTCATTTGGAAAGAGACCAAGGCAACAACCTGTTCAATGTTGGGGATGTGAGGGAAATCACTTATATAGGGACTGCCCTCACAAAGGGGAAATAATGAAGATTTTCCACGACATTCAAGAGGATTAAATGGTGGAATACATGAGAGGAAACATGCCAAGTATTTATGCATACTTGGACAACAAACAAGTTGAATATCAATCCCCCATGGTCGAAGTGGAAGGTAATATTTATAACCATCCCATAGCAATTTTGATTGATTCTGGAGCTAGCCATAGTTACATAAATGTTAACATTGTTGAAATATTTCACTTGCAAAGGAGTAAGCATAAGAAATATTGGTTAGTTAAATTATCCACAGGAGCTAAGAGAAAGATCAATCAGTTGATTAAAGATTTTCAAATAGACATGAATGGACTCAACACAAAGGTGGATGTAAACATCATACCATTGGATTCATATGATTTTATAATTGACATGGATTGGTTGGAAAAACACCATGATGTCCTACATTGTTACAATAATACAATCACATGTCTTGATGAGGAAGGGTAGCAAGGAAAGATTCAAGGAATTCCAAGAGTTGTAGTTGTTAGAGAGATTTCAAACATCCAGTTGAAGAAGAGTTTCGGGAAGGGATGTCATATTTTTGCATCCCATATGGAAGAGGAAGCCAAATACAAAGTGGAAATAATTGAAGACCATACATGCTTAAACGATTTTTAAGATGTTTTTAGAGAAATCTTGGGATTTCCACCAAAGAGAGACATTCATTTCTCTATTGATTTGGTGCTAGGAGATGCCCCAGTTTCCAAGACACCTTACAGAATGGGCACACCAGAATTGAAAGTGTTTCATATGCAACTTGAAGAGTTGTTAAAGAAGGGGTATGTATTCCCAAGTGTGCCACCTTAGGGATCCCTGATTCTTTTTGTTAAGAAGAAATATGGAACCTTAAGGTTGTGTATTGATTTCAGACAACTTAATAAGGTCACCATAAAGAACAAATATATTTTTCCAAGAATTGATGATTTGTATGATCATATGAAAGGTGAAAGAATATTTTCGAATATTGATTTGAGATTAATTTATCATAAAGTGAGGATAAAAGAAGATGGCATTAGCAAGACAACATTCAGGACAAGATATGGGCATTATGAATTCACGGTAGTGCCATTTTGACTATCAAATGACCGAACAGTCTTTATGTATTTGATGAATGGAGTGTTTAGGGAGTACCTGGACAAGTTTGTAATTGTCTTCCTAGATGATATACTCATCTACTCTAAGCCATAAGAGAAACATGAGAAACATTTAATAATGGTGTTGCAATTTTTAAGAGAGCATAAATTGTATGCTAAGCTAAGAAAGTGCATCTTTTACCAAAAGAAGATTCATTACTTAGGGAATATAATTTCAACAGCAGGGATAGAATTTGATCCTAAGAATATAGAGGCCATTAAAGGATGGTCAATGTCGAAGAATGTGATAGAGGTTAGATCATTCAGGGGTCTTGTTGGTTATTACCGAAGATTCATAAAAAGACTCTCAAAGATTGCAAGTCCAATCACTTCTTTGCAAAAGAAGGGAGTGAAATTTGAATGGACATCCAACTGTGAAGAATTTTTTTAGCAATTGAAGGAAATTTTAACAAGTGCACCAATATTGAATATTATAGATCCATATGAATATTTTATTGTGTGCATTTATGCATGCAATGAAGGGATTGGTGGAGTCCTTAGTCAAAAAGATCATGGGATATGCTATGAATCCATAAAATTAAAAGAGCATGAAAGAAATTATGCTACCCATGATCTAGAGTTAGCAACGATTGTACATGCATTAAAAATGTGGAGACATTACCTCGTGGGGAAGAAATTCAAACTAAGGATAGACCATTGTGGTTTGAAGCATTTGTTTGGAAAACCAACACTAAATTTCAGACAAATTAGATGGATGGAATTTTTGAGTGAATATGACTTTGAAATTAAGCATATAAATGGAAAGGAAAATCAAGTGGTTGATGCACTCAATAGGAGAGGTCATGAAGTGCATATTGTAGTTGTTATCATGTACAATACTAATTTGAAAGATCAAATAATTGTAGCAGCAAATTCATATCAGCATTATCTAAAAGTAAAAGAGATATTACAACAAGGTAATTTCCAGCAGAAATTTAATTCTTATGAGCTGAAAGAAGATGGAGTTCTCACCTATAAGGGCAAGGTATATGTGTCGAATTCTAGTGAGATGAAAAATGCAGTTCTAAAGGAAATTCATAATGCATCATATGTTGGGAACCCAAGATATCATAAGACAATTGTAGCTTTGAGAAGCCAATACTTCTGGTCATGAATGAAAAAGGAAGTGGATAATTATATAGTTGGATGTCTACAATGCCAAAAAGTGAAGACTGGACATAGACATCCATCAGGTTTGCTATAGCCATTGCCCATTCCGGAATGGAAGTGTGAATCTTTCATGGTTGAATTTATTACAAAGTTTCCCAGAATAGTGAAGCAACATGATTCCATCATGGTGGTGGTGGATAAATTGATGAAGAAAACACATTTTATTCCAGTAAAAACTACACACGAGGTAACAAATATTGAAGAAATATGTATGAAAGAAGTTGCTAGGATACATGGGGTACCTAAGGCAATAATTTTAGACAAAGATCCAAAGTTTAGTTCCAATTTTTGGAATGTTTTGTTCAAAGGATTTGGGACAAATTTAAATCTCGGTACAATGTATCATCTAGAGTCAGATGGACAAACAAAGAGGACCAACAAAATAATTGAGGACATGCTCAGAATGTATGTGATAGATCAACCATAAAAATGGGAGGATTATATCCACTTAGTATAATTTGCTTGCAATAATGGATATCAGGCCTCATTGAAAATGGGTCCATTTGAAACATTGTATGGCAGAAAATGTAACACACTAGTAAGTTGGTATAATCCATAAGACAAACAGTTGTTGGGCCAAAATTATTGAAGGAAATGGAAGATCAGATGGAAAAAATAAAGAAAAATTTAAAGGATGCCCATGATAGGCAGAAAATAAATGCAGACAAGAATAGAGTGTTTAGATATTTTTAAGTGGGTGAACATGTGTTTTTAAAATTCAAGACAAAGAGAAGTTCTCTAATATTAGGAAGTTTCCCAAAGATGGTAGCAAGATATTGTGGGCCTTTTGAAATATTAAAAAAGATAGGGTCAGTTGCATATGTGATCGCATTTCCTTCATCCATGAGAATGCATAAGGTATTGCATGTGTCATTATTAAAGAAATATGTGTCTAACCCTAACCACATAATTTATTGGAATGTGATCCAGGTGGAGCACGAAGGGGTTTTCCGGGTGGAACCAGTGCGCATCCTAGACTGGAAAGTCAAAGTGCTCAGGAACAAGGCCACATGGTTAGTAAATGTTCAATGGACCTATTATAGTCCTGAAGATGATACATGGGAGCATGAAGAAAACATGCGGGAGGAATACCCATAAATTTTTGACAATTTTGAACAAAACAGAATGCAAGACTCCATTTTGAGTAGCTAGAGTTCTGAAACCGCATCTCAGAGTCCTAGCCAATTACGTTGGGGACCTTGACAAAATAATGGTTCATTCCTTGGGTTATCCTTGATAAATGGATGGTACATCCCTTGGGTTATCCCTAATAAATGAATGGTGCATTCCTTGGGTCAGCGAGTTGGGAGGAACATGAGATTATGGTTGGAACTATTGTTGGAGTTGTAAAATTGCAGAATTTTTATTTTCTAAGTATTGTGATGTAAATTTGCATATATGTATATCAGTGTAGTTTTCATCAAGGATGACACACAATTGTAGGGAAGGGGGAATGTAACATCCCCACTATAATCCTTAGTTTAATTAATCCTTACTATAGATATAATGTGTGGCTACGAACAAAGTGATGTAATATGTGAATTGTATTTCTATGTTTTAATAAGAAAATGTGATGCCAACTGCTAAGGGGACATGGACAGAGATGGGGGGTGAATTAATCCACAAGAGAGAGGAGGGTCTAGTATAATTTCCAAGAGGGCTCCAAGGGGGAATCACCCATGAATATTAATCCAACCCATTATCCTAAAATTGTTATTTGTATATGAACCTTCTAATTTTTTATTGAGTGTTCCCAAAGCCAATCATTGAAAACATGTAATAAGGTGAGTGTGAGTGGTCACATCCCAAAGTTATTAGGCACATGGGGGTTGAGTACAATCATATTAGGGAAGTGTGTGATTCAAGAAAGCAAGAAAAAGGAGAGAAATTTGTATGGGTTAGGACAACAATTTTTACACATTGAGTTTTTGTGCATGAGGAGAAGGAAGAGAGCAAGAAAGAGATATTGGAGATGGTGCAGCCATGGAGGGATAATTTTAGAGAAATCTGGAGTATATTGGAGTGTATTTGGAGATGGAAACTGAAAAATCAGGTTGTCAGGCCTGAAGAGTGAACTCCTGGGCGAGTTGCACTAAAACAACAAGTGTTTGCTATTATTTGTTGGTAGTCTTTCCTAGCAGTGAGTTCCCTTGAGTTCTCAATTGAGAGATTCCTAGATACATGTGCTAGAGAGGCCCTGATAAATGAATGGGACGCTCAAGGGACTGAGATCAATGAAGGGTTGGGTAGGTCAAGAGGAACAGAACTGGTAGAAAATTGGGATATTTGTAGAAAGATACCAGTGGGTTGTGAGTTTTATGAGTTGTGAGTGGGTTGTGAGAGACCACCCTCTTTTGTGGATTAATAGCCTCAACTTGGGGGTGACTAAATGTTGATATTGGAGCATCCAGTCTATGGTTACATGGAACGTTCGTCCCAAGCAATTGGTTGCACAACTATTGTGAAAAGATAAGTGTTTTATCTTGTTTATATTGTATTATGAATTTTAATTGTTGTGCATGAACTTTGAGTATGAGAACAGATTTTATATGCTTCTATAATGAATTTTATTAGATGCATTCATGTCTATTTTAGTATGTTGTATATGCATCAATGTAATGGAAACAAACAATAGTTAAATATTTTTTTAATTCGTAGTTGAAAGCTACAGGAAATCAATCGATTGTAAAAGAATTAAATTAGTTAACATAAATTTCATTTTTATGAGTATTACACACCGTAATGTCCCTCGGTTGGGCTAGGGGACATTAAAAAAAATAATCAAGAGAGGTTAGATGGAATGTGAAAGGGATAAGGAAGTGAAATGTGAAGGGAAAGATCTTTGAGAGTTCAATGTCCATTAATTCCAAAGTTGGATGAATGCATAGAAATTGAGATTGCTTACCCAACTACCTTTGTTGATACATGATGATCTGAGAGAGCCACACACTAAATCTTTCACTACATGAAAAAAAGAATTTGTCGAAGATCATTGAAGGAACTTGGATTGTAAAACTGTGAATTATCGTAGGAAACAACGAATGTACTACCGGAAATATGAAAATGATGATCTTCTATAAGGAAGATTGTATATTCTTTATGGATGTATGAAATAAGTTTGTTGATGCTGAATTTTGAACTCTTAAGAGGAGGGGTTGATCCCTTGAAAAAATGTAAATGCAGTGGGAAAAATCGATTGTTTTATGGATGAATAAACATAGGCAATTGTCTCAAGCTTTGTAATAAGATAGTCTTATGTAAGGCTGAAACAATATCACTTAGACTTTCTCTTTTTGAAACAATCTTGCCTGCTTAGTCCAACAGTCGATATGCTCCTTTTATTTGCAAAGGAAATCAAAAGGATATAATAGTTGTACATAATATGAAACCATAGGGTCTTCAAGTGTTTCAAACCTATGGTACAATTTTTGTCATGTGAATGAATGTGTTGAAGTCGAACATGAGAAAAAAATGTTGGATTATCAGCCATTGATGTATATCATTAACCAACGCAAAACAACTCACCATTGATGACAATGAGTGTCAAGGTATCATAGTACACTTTGACAGGTACAAATTAATTAGTTGAAGTCGAGTCACCTGCAAAGTCTGAAAATTAGGAGACGATGGTGCATTCCCACTATTGTCAGCGAGGAAACCTACCATTAATGCATGCAAGATCCAAGGTACTATAAAAATCTCTAGTCTCAAACCTAGATAATGTGTTGAGGTCAATGGAACAAGAGTTGTTAGAAGGAAATCCTTAATGAATCGCACATCATCTAATGCAAGCATAGAAAAAAATGATTTTGAAGGACCATAATTTGAAAAACTGAATCAACATGATGCACAAATCTGAACTCTGCTCACTGGAAATCAGGTTTTCAAACAGAATCCATGCATGACTATGACAAAGGATTGGTTTTCACAACTAGGCTTATTTTTATCTTTACTTTTTCCTTTTTATATTTACTTTTATTTTTTTCTCTTGTTTTATATTAAGGAAAATGGAAGAAGAAATCAAGAAGGAGTAGGAGTGGGAAGGTTTCCCTCCTCACTTCCACTTCCATCTCATTTTTCCGAAGTGCATATGCAATAAACTCATCTTTGTACATTGATTTGTGATACAACCTCAAGTTGTGACCATTTACTAAAAAGGAGACTTTATCTTCATCAATTGTCTTAATCAGGATTGACCCATTCTTAAAACTTGTTTCTGTTTCATAAGGCCCCAACCAATGGGTGGAAATATTTCCCTTGAAATTTTTAAACTCGGAATCGAAAAGGAGAGCCTCGTCACCTAATTTGAATTTCTTCTTTCTAATGCATTTATCATGCCATCTCTTTATTTGCTACTAAACAAGGGCAGTCTTATGAGTGGTATCATGTATGATCTCATCTAATTCATTGAGGTGTAATATCCTTTATTGTTGTGCATCTGAAAGGTTCATTCCAAACTGATTTTTTGTACTGAATTTTTTTATTTTAAATTCTATAGGGACAAGGACTTGTTTTTTGTAAACCAACTTGTAGGGTGTGAATTCAGTAGTGTTCCTCCAAGTAATTTTATATGCCTACAATGCTTCAGGCATCCAATATTCCCAGTCTCTCCCATTCTCTGACAACTATCACAACTTTTCAGGTACTTCATGGCATCCTTGAAAATGTTGGGCCAAAATCTTTTCAGGTACTTCATGGCATCCTTGAAAATGTTGGGCCAAAAGTACCCTAGATGCAATACCTTATAGGTTGTTCTTTTGTTGGTGAAGTCCCCCCCACAAGGCTCATCATGGCATGCCTTTAAGATATTAAACATTTCGTCTTCTTGGACACACCTTCGGATGATGAGATTTGGTCCGGTGTGGAAAAGATCACCACCAACCCATGAGTAGGTAGTACTTAATTTGATAATCTTTTGTTTCTCCCTGGATGACAAGTGTTGAGGTGTCCTTCTAGTAGCCAAATAGATGGCAATATCTGCAAACCATGGAGAGTGAGTGGATACAACAAATAAATATTCTTCTAGAAAGATATCATCTACAAGAGTGATTTCACCTTTGTTATGTATTCTAGAAAGGAAATATGTAGCTAGATTTTCCTTACCAGGTCAATCCATAATGGTGATATTGAGTTCCTGTAGCAACAAGAGCCATCAAGTAATTCTACCATTAGTGATTGTTTTGTTCATTAAATAGAAAATGGCAAAGTGATTAGTGTGAATGAATACTTCATAACCAGTAATATAATGCCTAAACTTGTTTATTGCATGAAAAATTGCTAAGAACTCTTTTTCAATTATAGTGTAATTAAGTTCAACAGGTGTGAGTTTCTTACCAACAAAGTAGATGGCATAATGGGACTGGTTTTCTTTCTTCCCTAAGACATCTCCAAGAGTTGTAACAGAGGCATCTCTAGAGATGTAAAATGGAAGAGACCAATTTGGTCCCCTCGTAATGGGTGCAGCAAAAATATTTTCTTTTAAAATCTCAAATGCATGTTGACATTGATCATTCCAAGAAAATTCAGCATCTTTAGAAAGTAACTTAAACAATGGTGCAACAACATTTGTCAAATTCTCTATAAATATTCTATAATACCCAACAAATCCAAGAAAACTTCTTACCTCTTTCCCAATGTTAGGCACTGGGATTTTTAAAAGCACTTCTATTTTTGTTAGATCTACATCAATCCCTACAGAAGAGATAACATGTCCAAGAAAAACACCTTTGGTTAGCAACATGTAACATTTTTCATGACTTAAAGAAAGGTTGGTTGTTTGGCATCTGATTAATACTTTTCTAAGGTTCTCTAATACTCCCTCAAATGAGTCATTGTAGATAGTAAAGTTGTCTATGTACACCTCAACGTAGTCATGGATTAAGTTTGAAAAGATTCCTAACACTTTTCTTTGGAATGTGGCTAGAGCATTACATAATCCTAAGGGTAACACTTGGTAAGCGAATGTCCCCCATGGGCACATGAATGTAGTTTTATCTTGGTCTTTTGGTGCAATCTGTATTTGGTTATAGCCACTAAAACCGTCCAAAAATGAAAAATACTTCTTTCCCGCTAGGGTATCTAGAACTTGCTCGATGAAAGGAAGAGGGAAATAGTCCTTCATGGTGGCTTTGTTTAGCTCTCATAAATCCACACAAATTATCCATTTACTATTCCTTTTGGGGACTAATACAAGAGTTGAGACCCATCTGTTGTCAGAAATTGGATAGATGAACTTGGCATCGTGAAGTTTTTGTAATTCATCTTTAAATACTTCTTTAATGGATGGGTTCATATGCCTCTATGGATTACTGATAGGATGGGCATCACTTTGAGTATGAATATGATGAGAGCAAGTGTTAGGGTGTATAAGTTTCATATCATGGTAGTCCCATGCGAAAGCTTTTTATTGTTCTTGTAAAACTTGGATTAAATTTTCTTATTGAGATTGAGTAAGCTAGAAATTTATGTGCAAAAATTTACCTTTGTTGATCTCAACATGCATGTTGTAGAACTTTGTTTTCTGCGTGGTGGATGCTATGGTATTACACAATGAAGATAGGGTTGTTATATCACTAGTTTCATGCGCATTAGTTTCAAAAATCTGATCTAAACGAAGAGAAAAAAAATCATAGTTCTATGTAAAATCTAAATTGCAGATAAAAGTGTTGATTTGGTTTTCCTATATATCACCTTTAAAGTTCATTACCCGATCTACTGTAAAGAATGGCTCTACAAATTTCTCGTCACTGAATTCATTATCATACCAAAAAATATTTTCAAACTCAATGAGAGGTTTTGTCAGTGGTGAAATCCTTACTTTGACACCTAGGTATATTGTGAGCTAGTGATTTCCTTACTGCAAATCAGATTAGCAACTCACAAAAAAAAATTACATTGCTAGAATATTGAACTCAAATAAATCTAGCGAAAGAAAAAACTAGAAACAAAATCATGCGCACATAAACACTAATATTTTTGGGTAGACACCCCAGGAAAAACCCCAAAGGGAAAACCAGTGTTGAGATGATTTTATTATGATAAAATCAGGGTTCCCATAACAGGGATAATGGACCACTGAGAGAAATACAACTGAAGACAAACCTGGAAAATTCTGATATGTTGTATGACCCAAATCTAGCATGCTTTTTGAGGTGCTCATGCCTTTCCTTAAGTAAAACTGCATATACACACCTGTCTCCACCAATGCCCGCATAGAAGACCTCAAGGACTGTACAAAAAACTTCACACAACTCGACCCTTTCCTGTTTCTTCGTTCAATTGAAACTCACTTTTGGTTACCTCTATTCTCTCTTCTCCTCCATCTGATCTCTATATGGAATTCCTTCTCCACCTATCCAAGATCTCCTTGAATCACAGTCCTTTGTAATCCAACTGTGTCTCACACACAATTTTCTTCCTCCTTCACCCTAACCTTTCTTTTATAATCTTGAGTTATAACCTAACCCTAATCTCTAAATTGATTGACGATTGATATTAATTCTCACCTCACTTGAGTTCAATGGCTAAGATTAAATGCTAATTACTTTTATAATTTCCTTAAATAACTCAATTAATTAATAAAAGCACTTTACTTTAATTATTCCTTTAATTAAAGTAAAGTCTCAAGGTAGAAGGTATCTTTACTCTAACACCTAGGTATCACTTTACTCTGACACCTAGGTATCTTGTTATCTAGTGATTTCCTTACTCCAAATCAGATTAGAAACTCACAAAAAAAATACATTGTTGGAATATTCAACTCAAATAAATCTAGTGGAAGAAAAAACTTGAAACCAAATCATGCACACATAAACACCAATATTTTTGGGTAGATACCCCTGGAAAAACCCCAAAGGGAAAAC
>CBVK0102942040.1:0-11167 GCA_900067695.1 Picea abies
CTAGGGCCGACTTCTTATTCTGCCTATTATAATTATCATTTGACCAATTCGCAAAAGGGGATTTGGTCCTATTATGATAGCCGACATGATCAATCCATAATGGGGATTGATCCAATGAATAATATATCAAATAATAATAATACTATTCTTTGCAGTTACATTATTTCAACAAAACAAAGACATAATCTTGTCCATAAAAAGCTTTGAGGGTAAAGCATCTTTGAAAGGATAGGCAATGTAATGAACACAAATGTATAAATAAACATCAATAATAATATTAACAACAACAACAATAATAATAATAAAATGACGTGACACATCATAACTAAGGACATGACCTAACCAATGGACATGACCCATCAACCATAAGAACTAGTCAATGTGTATAAGTATATTGGTACATAACATTGTATCAACCAATCTATCTCATATTCATTATTCAATTACTACTGATTGCATAAGTCTGTTAATTGAAACAATTATTAAATAAGTTTGTCCCATATGTATTTCAGACTATTGTCCGTATTATGTTGAATATTCCTCAATGAATGAATTAGAATTCATTTCAAGCTTCTCTTTTTCATTATCGTAAGAAAAAGTAAGGTCTCCTTTTGGAAGGCATGAGGATATTTGGATTGATCAAATTAATCTTTGAGCCATTTTTTATGTGCCTCTATCATAATTTGAGCATCCCAATAGTGCTCATCTAGTTTGAAAACACCAAGAACTCCTCATTCATGGAAATTTCTTGGATAAGTTAAACAACTAATCAAAGAGAAGGAAGATCACATTCTATTGGTAAGACTAATTCAACACCATAAGTCAATTGAAATGAAGAGAATCCTATTGTTGTCTTCACTGAGGCTTAGTATGCACCAAGTGCAAATAATAAATTCCAATTGGATTTATGCAAATTTACTCCACTACAACATAGTTCTCAAGACCTCATTGATGATTTCAACCTAACCATTAGGTTGAGGATAGTAAGGATTTTCATGTTCATGTCTAAGAACTAATCAGTCTACAAGTTCCTCCATCATATGATTTTGGAATTGTGAACCATGGTTCATCATGATTTTCATCTAGACACCCAACTTTGTAATGATGTGATTGAAGAAAATAATGATGTCATACAACCATCGTTACTAAAATTTAGCATGGATTTGGCCCACTTAATAAAGTAGTATATCACCATGATAATTTACTTGTGGCCACATGTGGATGTTAGAAGAAATTCCATGAAATTAATTCCCCACTTAGAAAAAGGGTCAACAAACAAGAGGTGTGCAGGTATTTTATGTAAAAAAATTGGCAATGTTTGAACTTTATTACGATATGAATGCATATTCTTGAAAAAGAGTGGGCCAAAAATATGCCAACAAACATATTATTTTGGTTGTCACTATCCTAGACATATGACCAACATATGATCCATTGTGGAAATCATTTAGTGCATTCTCATCCTCCTTGTGGGTTAAGCATTGACTTAAAACAATGTTGATACCATGTTAGTATAAAGTGTCACAAATTATTAGGTATTTATTTTATTGATTATGGATGTGATAATTCTTGTACTTAGAATGATGAGGTATACATCTTTGGTTCTTGAAATATATCATAATGTATCCATACCAATGGTCATCAAAGGCTTTGAGGAATAAATAGTCACCTTGCAATGAGTCATCTATAGCCAATTCCTCACTCCCAGTTCAAAACTCCACTATCATCTCTATGATAACTAACACATTCTTATACTTTGACTTAGAGAATTCAAGATCAATTTCTTAATAATGACTACCAATTTTCCAAACTTGTTGTTCACAACATGCCAATTCAATATATGTTGCATGGGATTGGACTTTTCTATAATTGACATCCATCAAAGGAGGATGTAGTGTTATAGTTTTTGAATTGTATGTACATATACTAAAGTGATATTTTATTCTAATGATAATGAAACTATAGTTCAACAAGAGCTTTGACAAGGAAATAGATGGCATGTTCCTTATGGTTCTCATTATCCCATAATAGAACTATCTTGAGTGAGGATTTAGCTGTAACTAGGTATAAGATGAAATCCTCTTCAAATTCATGTGGACTTATAAGTTCAACTTACGCAAGTGATTTATTTAATGTGTTGAATAATATTTTATCTTGATCATTCCAAATGAATAGGGGCATGAATCCCTTTGTGATTTCATCATATTTAGAAACAAACTGTTGTAAAATATTCATCTTTCCTTGTAGATTCTACAACTGTCTATTGGTGCATGAGTGAGGAAAATCAAGGATTGCAATCACTTTCAAGGGATCGATCGAGATTCCATACTTAGATATGATTAAACCCACCAATATCCCAATTTTAACACAAAAGAAACATTTATTCAAATTGAGTTGAGTTTTGTAAAATTTCCATTATTCAAACATGGCTCTTAAGTCCTTCAATTGACCCTTTTTTTATTTGACCGCAAAAAAAGATTATCTAGATATACCTCAATGATGTCTTTCAAATCATGAAATGTTTAATACATGGACCACTAGAATGTTACTCCAATATTTTTATGCTTAGACAACATGACTTGGTAGGAAAAGGTACCCAAAGGTGTTGTGCAATCCATTTTATGTTGATCTTTCTTGTGAATCTATCTTTCATTATATCTAGAAAATTTATCCTTAAATGCTAGAACTACATTCCTAGTGCAACCATCGATAATTTTAGCTACAATGATCCTAAAGTTATTGATAGATACTAGGGTTACAATTTAGGGAATAAATGATTATTCTAGATTACATGATTGGTTGTTGATATTGGTATTTTGGAAATTACTTTTAGGGTTAGGTCATGTAATGAAGAAGTTGAACTATTTATACTATATTTTACTAAATGTGAGGTTATTTCATCCCTTGGCCCTCACTTTTGATTGAATCCGTTTCTCCAAAATAAAAAAGTTGTGTGTCTAAGAGAAGTTCTTTAAAGTGGTATCAAAGCTTATTGTTGGAAGATGTTGAATATTTTCACTCAACATCTACCACTATAGAAGGTGAATAAGGTATTGAAGGTTTTCACTCAACATCTAGCAATGTTGAAGGCAAAGGGTTTTAGAGTATCAAAATTTGGTTGGTGAGTTTAAATTTGTTATTCATGGTATTGGATTTGTGGGTAGAATAAAAACAAATGTTTCTATTATGTGTATGTGTGTGACTCTACACTTTAAGTAATGATTGCACAGGGAAAAAAATCTTGGTGGTTGAACTCATTTATTTTGGTTGCTAGAATTTGGTTGTTTATTTTGATTGTTCTATTGCAAGGAAGTCTCTTTCTAAAAAATAGTACATTGTTGATTTGTAATATTTTTAAAAAGAAAATGTACTAGAAGGGTTTTGTCTTCAATTTTCTATGCAATTTTCAAGAAATTTTTGTTCAAGAAACCCCTTAATGATTTATTGATTGAATTGTTTTTTTCTTGTTCAATGGTAGTCTGAGCAAGATGGATAAGCATAGTTTCCTTCTTATGAGAAATATATGTTCGTAAGTTCTATGTTGAAGAAACCCAACATCCATAAAAGACTTGTTGTATGATTTTAGGTAACCAACATAAAGCACAAATTTTGTAGCTGATATTTAAAATAATAATGAATAAGGTTATCTCTCTAAAGTTTAAGAAAAAAACCTACATGGTAGTGGAGAAGTTAGTGGTAATATACCTAGAGTATATTACCATTAATGTCATATTGTTATAAACATTTATTATGTAATTATAGTCATGAGATATAATGTACAATTATGTTGTAATAATGATGGTCATTCATTTTAACAAAGGGTATTGAGTATAACCAAATGTGTATTTATATATACAAGACATCATATCTTAATCTATCATTCCATATAATTTGTTTGTATTAATAAATATTTATTATTTTAATACAGATTTCATGGGATTCTCTCTTCATGGATGATGATTGGGTTGTTAGGATTACTTCAAGTGTTATCAAAATGGGTGTTGATTCCTCACTAACGTGTGGAAAAATGTGTTTTCTTGTGCCAATAAAGTTTTTGTCTACTAACCCAAATATTTCACAATTTTTTTTTTAAGTATATTATTCAATTAAAAAAAAAAAATTCCCATAGACCAAAACAATGTAAATGTCATGTGCTTGTTGAAAATAGTTCTATTGCAACTAAAGGAAAAAGGAATGACAAAATAAAGTTCAAAGTTGAAGTTGCATCATTGATTCAAGCACACTACACCATTTATTTGGTTATACAAGAATAAATTATAAAAAAAAAAAACAAGCTGAACCAAATAAAGTTCAAAGTTTAAGTTGCATCATTGATTAAGCACACTACACCATTTGTTTAGCTATACAAGAATAAATTATTAAATAAAAAAACCAAGGTCAATCAATCTGCCAATAAAAGTGTTGGTAAAAAAAAATGTCACGAGACTTAAGATTAGCTTCATTTTACACCTATAAGTGTATGCTGGTTATTACCACCTTATACTACTCATATGGTGTGTTTTGTATACTACTCATATCGGGTGTCATGTATAGAAGTTGGGGTTGGCCTAGAAGCATCCAGACCCATGGGATATACTCTTACTATGTAGGGGGTTACTAAACACTACAGGGTTAGTATAGCTAATATCAATTCATTTTTCAATCAACATTAATACTTGATGGCAATACCACTTACCACTAACAACTAGTATTCAACACTTAAAGAATATTATACATATATAAGAAGAAACTCCAAACTAGTAATAGGAATTTCTTGAGCATATAGTCTATAGAAGTAGGTTATAAAGGATCCACTTGTCATTCATTCCCCCTATGCAAAGTTTTAGGTGAATAAGTGAATTAGTGTTCATAATCTGCTAATTACTTCCACCCACAACCTAGAACCAATAGTCATGAATAGGTTACATTTTTTTATGTGTATAGGTGTAAGGAAGGCTTCTTTCTATTCATGATATGCAGTTAATGTGTAGTAAGGGTGTGTGCATCCCCTTGGGTATAAAACTATGGGGGATAAGGGGTGCCCACTCACTTGAGCAGATCACTAATTCTAGGGAGTTAAGAAGGGATAATAGATGGAATTCAATATATACTTTCTTGATTTATTATATCATCATCCTTTATCCCACATCATACCTACCTTAGTCATCTATATCCCTACCCTAACTATATATAGAATAAAACATATATTTGTGTTAAGGAGAGAAGTGAAAAACCAAAAGAGATTAGTTCTCAGAGTTTCTTCTTATGTATTCCACTATTAATAATAATTTTCATAGTTTCTTCTTCTGTCTGTATAATATTCATATACGTGCTAAATACTAGTTTTTAGTGGTAAAGTATTATATTCATCTAGTACTGATGTTGATTATGTAATGAATTGATATTATCTACATTAAACCTATTGAATTTAGTAACCCACCTATGTAGTAAGCATAGATCCCATGGGTTTGGATGCTTCTATGCCAACCCTGAATTCTATAAATGACACACCATATGAGTAATATAAGGTGGTAATAAGCAACATATGCTTACATGTGTAAAATGAAGCCTATGATAGGTAAAATGAAGACAATCTTAAGTCCTCTCAGTCCCTCAACGTTTTTTGCATCCCCATCGCTAAATCTTGGGCTCTAAAATGAAATAAACCTTTTAACCCCACTCTCCAAAACATCAACATCAACACATCAACACATAAATCTTGCATGCGGTAACATAAATCTTGCATGTGGTGAATGGTGGTTCTTTATCAATGATTTAGCTATGGTTCATTTTGTATTATTGGTTCTTGGATAAGTCCCAACCCATGACACATTGGGAAAATAATCACAGCACAAAACCTCATTGCAATATTGTTGTAAGGAGTCTTCATGCACACTCATGCAATTCTATTGTGGTGACATAAGGTGCATGTTCTTGTTGGAGTCATAAGTTCATGCAATTTTGTTTTGCACTTTTATACTAGTGTTTGTGCTTTACAACCTGAAGTTGTAATATCACTTGAAAAATACCTAAAGTTGTTAATCTTTTTAATGATTCCGACAAATTGGAGGAATCAAAGAATTACAAAGCATGGAGTCGACTCATTCATAGCACATTCATCTACAATGAATTATGGGAAGATACATGTATTTCAAAATCACAAAATCTATGATGTTGTACAATTAGATAAATGGGAATTGAAAGATGAGAAATCATTAGCACTTATGCATATTATAGTTTCAGACAAAGTCTATGTTCTTATTGAAAATTATGTACATGCTTGGACCGCATGGAAATCTCTCAAGGATGTCTTTGATTCTCAACTTGAATATAAATGAGTTGATATTCAATTGAAATTAATGTGCCGTAACTAAAATATGGAGGATATGTAATGGATTATATTTATAGACTCAAAATATCAAGCAAGAAATTAGTAAAGAAGGATTTGCTAAAATTAAAAACTATTTGATGGTCATGACATTGATATCAAGGTTTCTAGATTTATACTAGCACTTTTAGAGATATTACAAATAACAAATAAATCGAATAATATGAACTTACGAAAATAAGTGAATTGTTAGAAATTCTTGAGAAAATGATCAGAAGAAGAAACAATCCAAGGAGGATGTATTAGTTGCAAGCACAAGCAAGACCACCAATGTTGTCTCAAAAGGATAAGGTTTTGTCCCTAACAAGGGTAATGAAATTCAATGAAATTAGAATTGGTATTCTAATAGAGGGAAGGGTTGGGGAAGAGGAAATATGAATTGGAATAAGAGGGGTCCACCTAAAGAAGAAGAAACTCGTAATTTACAATCTAATGGAAAAGGTAGGGGTGAGAAAACATAACTTGTTTTTAATGTAATAGAGTTGGACACTATGCATTAGATTGCAAATTGTTTTGGAAAATTGGTTTTCATTGATGTCAACCTTAGAAGAATCCCAAAAGCAAAGCCTAGAAGCCCCTAAAATTGATTTTTATGTGTCCACTTGAAGAATCCTTGAAGAGCCTTGACATAAGCGTATGTAACTCCAAAGTGGTCCCCTTATGACATAGCTTTTAAGCATGGAATTGATGGTTTGGGATAACATGTGGTTGTTTCCACATGCCCACTTTGAGTTGTACACAAATGGAGGCTTGAAGGAGCCTTGAAGAAGCCCTAAAACTAAGTGAAGAAGCCCCTAAAGTCAAGTGAAGAAGCCCATAAAACCAAGCGAAGAAGCCCCTAAATCAAAGTGAAGAAACCCCTAAAGCCAAGATAAGAAGCCCTAAATCCAAGTGAAGAATCCCCTAAAGCGAAGTAAAGAATCCCCTAAGGTTGGCCATCCTTAAGGAAGAGGTACAACCCAAAAATTTTAACCCTTGGTCACACCCTCTCATGTGGAGAAGAATCATATAAATAAGAGGAGCCTAATTTGGCATTTGGATCACATCAATTCAACCTAGCCAAGGAACATGAGTGAATTTCCAAGGGAATATGAAGTGAAGAAGGGTGAGATTCCAAGGAAATATGAAGTCTTGTGATGATTTGTTTTAGAGTTTTCTTTGAAGGTCATATTGGAATTTTTTATATAATTTGTTTTCTAGAAGGATTTCATATTGAGAAACTTGGTGTTGTTTTAGAAGAGATAGTGAATAATATTTTGTACAAATTTTAGGTCTTGAATCGTTATAGGTTTGAAGTTATACTCAGTGGAAGTTGAGGTTATTTGAACTACGGTTTTCTTCTTCAAAACGAGTCATATTTATGTTTTCACTATAACATTTTTTTTTGGATGAGTTAAGGAGAAAAAAAAGGTGATAGTTGTTGTTGGAAGTTATTGTTATTTTTGTTGCTGAAAAAAAAGAGAGGAGATAGTTGTTGTTGAAGGTTGTTGAAACTCTTGTTAATTATTGTTGAAGGAATATAGAAGAAGATAATTGCTTTCAAATTTATGATATTGTGAATTTGTTTATCTCTTAGTAATTGGATAAATGTTATGTTATTATCTATATGTTTGTGCATTTATCTAAATGCCTTGATTGAATAAGTCCTTGAATTGAGTTATAAGTTTCAATTGTTTCTCTTGTGAGAATCTCGGTGCAAGGAGTGCACAGTGCCAACGAAAGGAGTGCACAATGCCAATGTAAGGAGTGCGAAGGTTGAACCATCTATAGGTTCATAATCTCAGGAGAGATAGTGTAATTTTACATCAAGTGAGCGCAATGAGTGCGCCTACACTCACAATAGTGTAAAACCTTATAGGAGGGACATAGTGCAAGGAGTGCACAGAGCCAACACTTCGTTAAGTATTGACCAAGCTCATGAGAGATAGTGCAAGGAGTGCGTAGATGACTTTCCAAAGTCCCAATCTCAGGAGAGAAGCACAAAGTGTGCACCAGAGTCTGATTCATTCCAAGGACAAAGATCAAGGAGGGATAGTGAGAGTAAATCCCCAAATCCTTTAGACTTCAATGCTTCGACATGTTTGAGTTGCATGGTGCAAGTAAAGCGTGAAGCCTCAATGCTCTGAAGTCACACCGTAGATTTGTGGGTGAGTAAAAATTGTTGGATCCCTGAGTGATTTGACGATTAGGCACTATGGATGAAGTTGGTCATTATTGTGCGGAGTGGAGAATATCTCGAAGTCCTGAATCCCAGAGAAAATCCTGATCATCAATTGGCGGATAAACACGGACGATAGATTTATGATTTGTTCATAATTCGACTATTCAAGAGATATCGGGTTGCATTTGTTTTGGTGTAGAAAATTCTTGAAGCCTGGGAGTCTGAAGTGAACACAGACCGTTGACCTAAGAGAAAACACCTATCCTCAGATCTGTGAATTCAACCCCTTGTTAGTCCAGAAGTTTTGGGTGCAGAGTGTTGTGTTGGTAAATCCTTTGGAGCGTCAAAGTTCCAGAGTGTCGAAGTTAACCCTTACAATTAAAACCTGAGGTCACGTGCATGACTCCATTGGAGTAAGAGGACCCTCACGAATACAAATTTTCATGAAGTGTGAGAAGAAAAGGCCCATGTGGAAGAGTTTAAGGGTTCTGTGGGGACCCAAGAGTCATTATGATTCTTGTGTAGTTCGATCCTATACCGGTAGGTCGTGTGAACCCATAGGGGGTTTGTATCAAGTGGTATTAGAGCAGGAATAAGCTCTATGAGAAGATATAGTAGCAACCATGTTGCAGAGGATACATAGGCAGAGACCTATAGTCAATGCAACTATGGAGGAGGACATGAGACAAATTCATGCAAGGTTGGACACCATGGAAACAACACAAAGGAGAGCACCAGAGGATAGTGATATTAGTGAAGTTAAGAGTGAAAATATAGAAGAAGAAGAGGTTGTGGGAGAACAAGCAACAGAGGAGCGATTGCTAAGAGTTGTTGTCAAGTTAGGAACCAAAGCAAAGATTGAAGTTTTGATTTATGAAGGTAATTTGAATGTAGAATAATTTTTTGTCTGGATAAGTTATTTAGACAAGTACTTTGATTATGCGGAGATTGATGATGAGAAGAAAATAAAGCATGTGGTGACCGGGTTGAAGGGATATGCAGCTTTATCGTGGGACGAGTTGCAAGATGACAAAAGGAGAAAAGGTAAGACCAAGATTAAGAGTTGGGATAGAATGGTAGATAATATTAAGGATAAATTCATACCCAAGGATTATTAGTTGAATTTGTTCTGAAGGTTGCATAATCTGAGACAGAAATGTTTGTCATTGAAGGAGTATATTGAAGAATTTTATAAGTTGAATATAAGAGCAGGACATAGGGAAACTGATGAAGAGAGAGTTGCTAGGTATATTAATGGATTGAGGTATGAAATCCAGGATGAAATTTGTCTATTAACGATGCAGACTATAGAAGATTCTTATCATATATCCCTGAAAGCAGAAGAAAAATTGGCAAGGAAGAAGAGTTAAAAGAGTCAAAAAAATAGGGGGAAGAGTCCTAACAGAGGAAGAGGAACCACTAGAGAAAAGTTCCAGAAGTCCAGGGGAGAAGATACATGATTTAACAGTCAGATAGATAGGGGAGGAAGTTCTAGAGGAGTATACTCTAGAGGAAGGAATCCTTTTCCAAAAGGTAGAGGAAGAGGCAGATGAGGAGAAGTCAAGTGATATGATTGCAGGAAAATAGGGCACATGTCTTGGGAATGTCCTAAAAATAAGAATGTAGGAGATAAATAAGATCATATTTCTGATGCATAGCAGAGGAATATCAAGACAAAGATGAAAGAAGAAAAAATTGAAGAGGGAAGATCACTCATGATGAGAAAATCTCTTGTGAAGCTAGAAAAATGGGTACGAGAACCATTCCAAATAAATAGTTTGTCCACGTAGATGGTGGAAAATCTAAAGTTGGAGACAACTACACATTCGTGTCTATACAGGGTGTCGTGGTTACAGAAAGGACATCAAGTTATGGTAAGTAGATAGTGTAAAGTTGAGTTTAAAATTGGTAGTTATAAGATTGAAGTATTATGTGATGTCATACCTATGGATGTTTGTCATGATCTGTTGGGGAGACCTTGGCAATATATCAGGAATGTCATACATGATGGGAGGAAGAATACTTACACCCTTGAGAAAAATGGATGTAAACATATGTTGTTACCATTAGAATATAAGGGAGTCAAAGAGGAGTCTATTCCTAGTATACTTCTCATGAGTGGGAAGGAGCTCTTGAAGGAAGTCAAGAAAGATCAGGAAATGTAGTTTGTTGTTATGGGTAAATTGAGATTCATCTTTATGAATACTTATATGAATGATTTTCATGTGGAAGTTCAGGAGTTACTGGATGATTTTGTTGACATTGTGGTGGATGTGTTGACTCATACTTTACCACCCATTGAGAGTATTAGTCACCATATTGATCTTATTCAGGGATCAAGTTTGTTGAAAAAAGAAGCATATGGATTAACCCTTCAAGAGAATGAAGAGGTTAAGGAGCAGGTCCAAGAGTTGTTGGACAAAGGACTGATTAGAGAAAGCTTGAGCCTGTGTGTAGTACTAACTTTTTTTAGTCCAAAGAAAGATGGATGTTGGAGAATGTGCACAGATTCTAGAGCCATCAACAAGATAACCATTCAGGGATGATTTTAGGAGCTAAATTTCGCTAATGGGCTAATTTTCCATGGTTTTTACAAAAATGAGATTCGCTATTTTAAA
>CBVK0102942042.1:0-25523 GCA_900067695.1 Picea abies
AATTGTGTGAGTGAAATGGAGGGTGGGGACCTCTTTAAATAGCATTAGGGGGGGGCTGGGGTTAGGTTCAGTGTTTCACCTTTTTTTTTAATAAAAATTGAGTTTAAGAAGTCCCCATCCGGCTCCATATAGAACCAGCCAATTTTGGCATTTATGGCAGATTTTGGCACGAAACCAACCAATTTTGGCATTTATGGCAGATTCTGGCACGAAACCAACCAATTTTGGCATTTATGGTCGACTCGGTATGGAACCAACCATTACCAGTTCAAAGCCTTCAACCAGACCAGTATGGCCCCGAGGGCCGAAACCAATCCAACCGGCCGGTTTTGTTAGAACCAATCCAGATACGATAACATTGATCAAAGAGAATTGGATTGAGATTACCTTCTTGTTGATCTGAAGGCCAAATACTATAGTGGGCGAAACCCTAGTGTGCTTGAGATGAGCACTTGCACCTGTGAAGGATTTGATGGGTTGAAACCCTAGTTGCTCTTGTGATGATAGTGTGTTTTCACCTACGATAGGTGGTATATCTCCTTCATTGATGACTGGAACAGATTTATTTTTCAACAGCAGTAACGTCTAGGAGGCCCTGAGATGGGTGGTGAAATTGTTCCAATGGATTCCAATGTGTTCCCACATGTGATGGTTGGTAGACTGGCTAGTAAGGATTTATTTTCAACGAGTCTAATACCCAGGGAGAACTATGTTAGGCGGTTGATTTGTTCCTATAGACGCTAGTGTATTCTCTTCAATGATAGGTGGTTGTTCTACTTTATTGATGGTTAGTATGGATTTATTTTCAACGAATGAGATGCCCAGGAGGACCTACAATAGGTGGCTGCTTTGTTCCAATTTCCAATGGATACCAATGTGTTCTACTCCATTTATAGATGGCATGGATTTATTTTTAGCATGTGTGATGCCCAAGAGGACCTATGATAGGTGGTTGATTTGTTCCAGTAAATGTCAATGTATTTGCACTTGAGATAGGTGGAGGATCTACTTCAATGATGGTCGGTATGTGATCTATATTTTAGTGGGTGTGATATCTGAGAGTACCTGTGATTGGTGGCTGATTTGTTTCATTCAATAACAATGTTTGGAGTGGACCGATGCATGTGATAGGCATGCTTAACCATTAAAATGTTTGCTGATTTTTTAAGCCCGGGATGGGCCAATTCATTCTATGATAGGTTGATGATTATTGGTTGATCTGTTTTGGTTGAGTTGTGACGGTGACTTTGATCATCTTCAGAGATTGTTGTAGATGGAGGGAGTTTCTAGCATTATCCTTAGGGATAGTATTGGATGGAATTCATTCTATGATAGGTTGATGATTATTGGTTGATCTGTTTTGGTTGAGTTGTGACGGTGACTTTGATCATCTTCAGAGATTGTTGTAGATGGAGGGAGTTTCTAGCATTATCCTTAGGGATAGTATTGGATGGATATCACACACATTTTTGAAGATACTGATCATGGATGTGATAGCTAGTGAGATGCTAAGCTATTGATGAACTTTGTGCATTTGTACATAATACCTGATCTTGGAGAGTGGATCTTTCCTGTTGTAATATTCATGTGTGTACTCTTTTCTTGGATGATTTGGCATTGAAGAAGGGTGTGGATTTCAACACTAACTTGGAGATAGGTTCAAAACCCGTGGTGGTATCAGTGATTGAGCTTGTGGCAAATGGAATAGCGATGAGTACCAGTGACAGGGTTGTTGGATTCTCTCGGGCAAAAGGAATTGACCGTGATGATACTCTTGCTCCAAGATTCTCTCAGAAAGAGGTAGGTGATCTTGTTGAGGTTGTTGCTTCAATTGCCAAAGGTTTTGAGGTGGATGAGAGGGATTATCACACTCACAGTTGATGATAACCCTCGTGGGTTGTTGTTACTCTTAACACAAGCTTGATCTTTCAAGATCAATGAGTTGAGATGTATGCAAATTTTATTTGTACTTTTCATAGATCTAATCCACTTGTGTTAGTCTTGTTCGAGATGTGATTATCTTTGCAAGATGCCCGAAACATCTTTTGATGTGGTGCCAAAAGATTTTGGCCCAAGATAACGACTTTAGAGATATTGGAGTTTAATAGGTTACTATTGATTTCTTCCTTATTTTGAAGCAATTTCAAAGTTCACTGAGAAGCAATGATCTAGGGTTATGTTCCTTTAGTTTCACAAGTAGTCGATGTTCTTTTGGAGCCCCTAGCAAAGGGGAAAAGGGTGTAGCTTGGTTTGGTGGTGTTAACCAAGTTGCTTTGTTGTATACTCCTTGCATGTTCACAATCCAAAGGCCAAGTTGCAAATTTCTTGGTTGATTGCTTGGACGAAAACACACCTTTGTGAGCAATGACTACTTGGATGTTGAGGTGTGTTGACCTGTACTTGTGGGTATGATTCTCGCATAGTAGATATGATGTTCTATTATGATGGAGGAGTACTCTTTCAACTTTATGGAGGCACTGATGTTATAGGTTGCAAATTCAAAGGGAGTTAATTGGTGTTACAAAAAACACTTTTCTCGTAAAGAGTGATTGTTGGCTTTTGGGGTTACTCCAAAAGTGTTTTCACCTTGCTACGATAATGTTGTCTCATGACCCCTTAGCGATGCTTCATGGACATATGGATCGCTGAGTTTGGGCAAATATTTGACCTTGGTTAGAGTGCTAGCATAGTGCCCTTACCTAGGAGGTTGTTACCCTAATCAACATGATGTCTAATCCATTGAGTGTACACAATGGGGGAGATAGTTGCTCGATTAGGAGAGGTACCTACCTAAGAGGAGGAGCATTTGGAATTTACAAGAGAGCACTTAGCCCTACCAAGTTAGGCCCATGTGATATACATCTTGGAGGTTGGACACTTGATTTAAGGACTCTTGGGTTGAGGAGCATACTTCATGTAGATTGGTTGTAGACCCAAACACATATCTTGGAAAGAATTGGAGCATGGTAATCACATTAACGAACATGAGAGCAGCATTGGGCACATGAGAGTACGTGTGGCACATAGTTAGAGGAGGAGTGCCTTGCATGAGGATACTTAGATAACAAACCACCATGGAAGGGGGAGTGTTGGACTAATGTCTTATTGGAGAGTACACCATGATGGAGGAGGGGCATTGAGCCCAAGAAGTAGCATGTTTGGAGGGTGTTTCACCTTGGGGGTTGGATAGACCCTAGTTTGACACATGTACATCCTTGTATTGTAGAGCACTCCATGTAGGGTTTCCTTGTTGCTTACTTGTATGGACTTGTGTCCTTATTTTATGTTAGCCTCCTTCATTCATTGTAGTCTATTATATCATTGTATTGCCTTGGAGGAGTCATGTAGGGAGCAAGACGCAAGCGTTCATAAGGAAACCCTAGGGGAAGACAAGAAAAGAGAGAGAGAGAGACGTCTTGATGTTCTTGGAGAGATCACTCTTGTGAGATGCTACGGTTTGCTCTTGTGAGACGCTCGGGGTTTGACCTATGCATGTAAACCCTAGAGAAGAACATGGCATTAGAGATGATGATGGTTCTTATGGCCCTTGTTGTAGCACTAGGGTTTCTACCTTGGTAGAAAGTATGAAGAATAGAACTAACGCCCTGTATGGTTTGTAGCCTTATCTTTGTGGGATGTGAGGCTAGGGAAAAATCATGGAGAGAGGAGAGACTAGATTGATGAGTCTTGCACGTGGTGTGATGGCTTGCTTGGAAGAAGACTCAATTATTTGTATCCTTGATGTCCCATGGAGGTCTTGGTGCTTGTGTTGATGCAAGAGTTGAAGATGAGCACCAGAGTTGTCTTGCCATGCACTTGTGTGATGCAACATGGCTAGGGTTTGTAAACCCTAAGGAAGACAATAGTGCTAGTGTGGAGAGCTTGTGTGATACAAGCTTAGTGTATATGCCAAGGAGGACTTCAGTGTTGATGCTAGCATGATGAGGATCTTTGGTTGGAAGTGATTCCTACCTAGGAAGAGTTGGTGGCTAGCTAAGGTTTTCTTATGGTTTCCCTATCCAGGGTTTGGAGAGAATGACTTGTAACAACTTTGTGATAAAGCTGTGGTATGTACTTGTACTTCATCTTTTATATATATATGAACTTTATGGGTGTCCAAATTTTGCGTACTTACAGATTTGATTTCCAGCTGATGCATCTTCATGATTGAGTGATTTCATCCCTTGTTGTTCTTGTTGATTTGACATAACATATAGCTGAATGTGTTGTGATTTAACACATGTCAAAAACATAAAGGAGCAGATTCACTGCTGTTATAATCTGCTGTAATAAAACATTTCAGATCTGTTATATGCCTTGAAACTGTAACTTACTATAAGCAGTTTTTCCCAAATTTTCAAAAAAAACGATAGTACTCTAGAATTGAGTACAATGTAGTAAAGTCAAGCCAAAAGCCAGTAAAATGAGCTCTTTAAATAGTACAACTAGCTAGTTTTGGGGCCAACAAAAATCTACAAACAATATATAACCACAGTAGCCGTAGTTTATATATTTTCTCCACAATTAAATTGATCAATCAAAAAAGCCAAAAACAATAGCCAAAATTTTAAAAATAAAAACCTAAATGCACTATATTCATTAAAGCATTCCAGTCGTTTTAAGTTTCCCCTGGCTGTAATTAGGGCTACAAAGAAGTAGAGAATTGGGTTTAACTAAGGTTAACAGAAAACCTAAAAAAATATAAATTAATGAAGTGGGCAAAGAAAAAAATGTCGACCTGGCTCTGAGAGTACGAACAAGAACGAGCTTATTGACCCGCTCAACCACACCGCATAGCGTAGCCACAACTTCACCATTCAGGTCGGCGGTCCCATGGCCTCTGCAGGTTTACATATAGAATTATTTTTTTCTTTTTTCCTCCCTCTATGTCCAGATAAAATTATCAAAATGGAGAAGAACTTGGAGAAATACTACTGAACTTACTTGAGAATTCCCTCCTCTTGGTAGCCAGGAATGGTGTCGCTCACATTGACACAGACGGAAGAAGGGAGTTTAGAGGTCGGATGTAGCAATTGCTGTTGAGCTCTAGAGAATCTCGCTCGCTGGCTGTCGCTCATATGAAAGTGAACTCCCCTCATTTTGGCACTCCCACCGCTTCACTGAGTCTCATTAAGCATATGTATATACATTTATCAATCATAAAACCATTTTTATATAATCATAAAACCATTTTTATATGAAGTGTTTAGACTAGCATAGTAGTTAAATAGCGGTCGGTTAACTCAAAGTTGATAAAATGAAATAAATCTTTAAAAATATATATTAAATTTTATTATTGATTAACAAATAAATGGTTGAGCTTCAAGCCAAATTTATGAAACCCTCCCACAACTTAAATGAAAATGCACTGCCCTGGCTCTGACCCTCCCTAATGATCGTCATTAAGTGTATGGCCCTCCCTAATGATTCTCATTAAGCATATATTTTTTTAATGGCCGTTAAAAATAATACAAAGAGAAATTGGCATATTTGGTTTAAAACCTATTAAGAATTATTTTGTATTAATAAAAATGTAAATATTACACATTTATATTGTACAATTCAATAAAGAAATCGAAGGGTATTGAGTTTATTTTTATATTAAAAATAATAATAATAATTTTATTGTTTTTTTTAAAGATTGTTTAATTTTAACATGATGAATAGGAGAAAATTATTTAGTTGAATTGTAATGATGATAAATAGGAAAAGGTGAAAAAATTAAAATGTTTTATATATACATTCTCATAAAACCATTTTTGTACTACGGAAGGTAGTATATAGCAATGAGTTACCATTGACTTTCATATTAATTTTGTGTTGACTTGAAAAATTTATATCAATTTAAATGTTCAACATAACAATTAAAAAACAAAAATAGTATTTTTTTAACTTTTCATTGGTCAATAACTTGATAGTGTTATTACAGCCTTCACTTATTTCGAAACCTTAAATTAATGAGAAAAGACAAGACCACAAAAAAAACTAATATAATGTAATGCAATATAATGTAATATTGTATTATAATATATGTTAAAATCTAATATTGTATTGTTTTTTCAAATGGGGTAAAAATTTAAATTTTAAATGTCAACTTTTTTACACTTATTAAAATTTCAATAATTTTACATTTTTTAATATTTTTTTAATTTTTTAATTTCAATAATTTTACATTTATTAATATTTTTTTAATCTTTCAATTTCAATAATTTTACATTTATTAACATTTTTTAATCTTTTAGTATAATTTTATAGAAATTTGTATGTAGTAATTTTTAAACTTTTAAGTCATATTTTAAAATATAAGAAATATTGAGATGTTTTTACTTTTTTAATTATTATAAAGATCATGGGAAGTACATATCTGCATTCTTTTCGAATGACTAAGGAAATGTCTGAATATTATTTATATAAGTCATGCAAACACTAACAAATAAATTTTTAGAAGGCAGTACATGCATCGTGTTGCCCTTATTTAACCTAGTATTTGTCAAATATTTTGAAGATTAAAAACTCAAGTTTGAACTTTTTAAGTGTATATCATATATAGATAAAGTTAAGTCATTTTTTTTTATTTTTTGGTTGCATTAGAAATATCATTGTGGTTATACATTTCATTTAAACTAAACTAGGCTATAAAGTGCACATCATTTATGAGAGAGATTTTCAAACACAAAGAATGGTCACTATGTAGATTTACTTGATCAAAACCTTTTATGGAGATCATTCCTTCTTTCCTTATTATTTGTACATCATTTATGAGAGAGATTTTCAAACACAAGGAATGGTCACTATGTAGATTTACTTGATCAAAGCCTTCTTTTATGAGGATCATTCCTTTTTTTCTTATTGTTCACTCTACTTGAAGTGGTGAACGATAAATAAAAACATGCACCATCTCAAATCCTAGATCATCTTCTCTACATCCCCTCAATTGATGAACCTTTATGAAACTTATAAAAGGCTTTCATTTAACTCCCCAACACATACATTAATGAAGCAACGAAGAAACCATCTCTAGAAGTCCCCATAAATAGACACATTCTACACATGATACTACAACCAGTGTTCCATTTGGAACTTCTTCCACTTGACATCAAATGTTAGGGTGATGGATCAATCCAAGGCTCCTCCCAAGATCACACAACTAGGGCCCCTTAATCAAGTTATTGTCTAGATGACATTATCAAACAACACATCAATGCATTCACAATGATTGATGACTCGATTGAGGGGCCTTCTTTCTCTCTCCCCTCATTCAACGTATGTTTCTATTTCCAATACACCTTAACATCTCTGCTTTATACTTTTCATAGTTTTTGCTTTTACATTTATTTTGCACTATTATTAACTCATAACTTAATATTTTTCATGTTTTACGCTTTTTGCTTTTGATAAAATAATATTATGAGATGCTTTCATACACTCGCTCTTTTTATTCAATTTCAATAGTTATAATTTTAAATCTCATAAACTTATTTTTATAATTATACATTAAATATTACTAAAATTATTTTATCTTATTTCCAATTAAATATATAGTAATAATTATTATTATTCAAATTTAAATATATATTGTTTATTTGTATTAAATGCTTTGCAACATTCTTTTGATATTGATATTTTTTTTTGTTGAAACATATGAATTCTCTCTTATGACTTAGTAAGGATCGAGACGTCCATAGACACACCTGCAATAAAGGATCTCACTTAAGGAGGTGTCTATCCTTCTAGCCTTGTCGTAATAGGCCAACATGTCACTTATGAGAATTGAACCTAGATGGGGAGGAAAACAAACATTTTACACTAACCTAGGGTTTATAGTGGCAACCAACAAGATTTAAATATGGGCCTCGCCTAAATAATCTCGACAAGTTACTGATTCCCTTAGATCTAAAAAAAAGCATATGAATCCTCTCACATTTAATCGTTTATCTATTACAAATTATAACTGATATCTCTATAACAAAGTTCATTTCATAACAAAGTTCATTTCATAATAATAATTTGGGGATATGTATAAATATATTATATTGATATTTGAATAATACAATATTAATTCTAGTATTGGTTAAATAAAAATATTAACTCATAAAATGGATAGTTAGATACAAAGAATAGGAAGTGATATTATTTTCGAAAAAGAGTAAAATGAAAAATAAGTGAAATTTAAAAAATAATGTAAAAAATTATAAATTTAATATAAAATAACAAAATATTTGTAATTTATAATAATAATAATAATCTCTTTTTAAGGTCGCGACCAAGCCAGACACCAAATTGGTGTATGAGACCTCCTTCGCCCAGCGATTTTACTAGTAAAGTCTACGGAGGTATACATACCCTACCCCCCTCTAGATTTGAACTTGTGACCTCTTAGGAGGAAACACATGTTCTTAACCATTAGGCCCACTCGGGTTGTATATGATGATGATAGTGGCAATTATTAATGTTTATTAAAACCCAAAACTAGTTTATTGGATCTTTAAAAAAGATAAAGAATTACTTGGTTTGTTCCGGAATTTTATCTCTATGCTTGAATAACTTAAAAAAAAACAGTTCTAAGTCACCATAGTGTTGATGAGTTAAAAGGTCAGTCACCCAGATGGGGTGATACATGGCTCTAGCAACCACGACTAGGTAGCAGATAATGAGCATGATGGGATTTATAGCTCTATGTGTGAGGTGTTGTCTAAATGCTTGTTCCATCATCTCTTAGGTTCATGCGCTCGAGACAGTCTATTTTTCTCCTATCGTGGATGGAAGCTCTATTGAACATGATGCACAAAGGACTACGCAAGTTGAGGGGCAGTACTACTTGTAGGATCCTCCAATTATTGCTCATTATGAGCTCTTCAATGGTTATTAATGATGCAAACAACTCTGTCCTAGCAAATATTATGTGTGTACATGGGAGGAGGCTTCAAAAATTTGGTGAGTTTTCATTTGTGTTTATTCTTGTTGCTCTTGTTCCTCAGTTTGCTTTTGTGCTGGCAGGTTTGAGGCACTGGGATTTGGTGGCCTGGCGAGTTTGCAGTTGTGGGTGCTTGCGCTCGGGGATTTGTTCCCTCATGGAGTCCAGGAAAAGGAAGGCGAGGTCTAAGGCTAAGCATAAAACTAGAGCCACCATCGCAACTGAGCATTACTATTATGAAGTCAACCAGACAATCAAGGATTCAATTCTGATTCTAGAGGAGGAGGTTTGATCTGTCAAAGCCCATACTTATGATAAAGTTGTGGATAAGCAAGTGGGGAATGTCATCCACAACCCGGTTGGCAGCAGAAACAAAGATTATAAACTCCACATAATCGTGGAGCTTTATTGGCATGTTAAAACTATGGTGGCACAGAGCATGAAACCGCAGGAGGGAGAATTTAGGAAGCTTACTCAGCGGATGGATGCATTAGAGTGCCAGAATAATCTTCTAATCGTGATGGTCTCCTAGCTCGTGAAAAAACATGGCGGTGTCTTTCATATTGCAAACGAAAAAAGGCGCATCGTCGAATGTTAGGCCTCCTCCTCCATCGCCTCAACTAGATATTGGCCAGCCCAAGGGGGCTCCCCAATTTCATGATATTGATGAATGATAGTCAAGATGTTGTTTTTAGTCCCTTTTTTATAGGTTTGATAGCTTTTTTAATGCTCTCTTGTAGTTATGGTCTCTATGTATCAAACTTGTCAGAGGATAAATACTTACTTAGGCATATTATTCCATGTCTTTTTTATAGTTGGCATGGTTTCCCACAGGGCAGGCCCACAAACTTTCATGCATTTGATGGACATCTAGCTTATCTTCTAGTCATACTGCTATCTTTGTACATTTTGATTATATATAAATAGAAAATCAAAACCCTTACTTAAAAAAATGAGTTAAAAGGTTAGGAAGGTCAGTATTGTAACAGATATTTTGAAATTGAGATGGGTGTATATAACACATTTTAAGATAGTGTTGTTCATCTTCAACCTTCTTAGTGTCACAAAGATGACAATTTTTTTCAGCTAATGACGTTTAAGAATTGTCCAATGTCTTGTTTTGCTATGGAGTTCATGAGAGTTTGTTCTTATTTTAGCAATATTGATTTACTTCTTTACGCTACTTAAAACAAAGAGATACTTTTGATCTTCTAGATTATGGTTGATCACCTCCTTGTTGTATCTTACTTTTCTCGTGTCTTCTAATTCTTTATCACACCACAATTTCTCCTTAAATTTAGATGTAATAACATTTTTAATATTACCATTATTCTACAAAGTGACATCTTCCTCAATACCCCAATGATTTAGCCAAGATTTGGCATCTTTGTGCCACCCTCACTTGAGCCACAAGTGGTTTTGAATGGAGTTTGAAGCAACCTTAAGAAGCATCTTATATTCCATATTATTTATCGTGTTCTTGTACATTAAGTACTTGGTCATAGACATGCTCTCAATGGGGGAAAGACGCACTTATACGAGGAAGATAAAATAGGATAAGGTGTATTGCCTGTAATTTTAAGATTTTAAGTTATAAAATGGTTTTGGATTTGCTCTATCTTTCTCCACATATGTATTGTTAAAGGAATAAGTGGATAAAAAAAAAATTGTTTTGTTTTTTCTTTCTTTCTTTTTTTCTTTATGTCCTTCTTCTCTTCTCTTTTCTTTTCTCTTTCAAGGTAAAACTACATCTTTATTTACTCTTTTATTTAAATTTCAATAATGTAGGGATTTAAACCTTTAAGGACAAGGTTCCGTGATCAAATTTTTCATCTATCAAAGAAAACTATAACTTCCAACAAAATTCCTATCAAATTTGGAAAAGAATTTCAATGGAAAAATGTTGAAGTTGTCCACTTATTAACTTACTCCATTGTTAAATGCTTTAATTTGATATTTTGATGAATAATCCATACCCATAAATAAAAATCTTCAATAAATAAAGTACCACCGCATAACATGTTTATTTTTTTCTCATAAAAACACATAAGCACATCTATAATTTATGAAATTTGTGCATGTGAGAAGTATTAATGAGTAGTGTCAAATCAATATTCATCTATTTTTTTCTCGTGAAAAAATATTAAATTAATCTATTGTTAAATACTTTAATTTGATGTTTTGATTAAGGCTTCATAATAATAATAATAAATAAATAAATTTTTAATTAAAAAAATCAATAAGTAATGTGTCACCACATAATATGTTTTTTTCCATGAGGTTTTTTATATTTGCTATTCCATAGGTGAAATCAAAAGCTACATCATCTAGCCTTTTGAATTAAAAAAAAAATTGCAATTGCTTCAACCTATCCTAGGACCCCTTATTATAGTTTTCCAAGATCTAACAGATTCTTGTGAAGTACTTCAAAACAACAAGTACAAAACAAAATAGACTTAGTCACTCCACACCAAATCCCTATCATATCCATACTATCAAGAATATAACTTAACAATGAAGACCAAATTAAAAAAAAAAAAAAGACTTTGACAAACTCCAAAATGAGTTAACTCCTCTAAACTCTTACTTAGAAAGTATCCCTCTTATGAAGATAAAGCTTCCTTAGAAAATTAATATGGTTGAGCATTAAATTCCTTAAAAATGTGAGTAAAGGAATTTTCTTCAAATTTTCTCCTTACCTATGAGACTATGTTCATTATCCGAACTTAGAACAAAATTCACTATCTGACATTCATCATTAGCCCAATAATCAATATCTTGGAATCCCTAGACGCTTGTAACTTTCCAATTCCTTTATTTGCAACTATTTCATAAGAAGCCACAAGGCATAAAACTCAACTCTATTATTAGTTCATTGCCCTACTTCTTACTTCAAAGATATAAAATGTGATTTATTTAAAAAAAAACGATTCCCCTAACTCTACGCATACATGGAATTCCTTGACAAGCTTCATCAAAGAATCCTACACTATAGAGAAATTGATGGCAAGTTCTTTTATCCTTGAGGTCTTCCAAAATTCCCATAAAAAAATTGATTTTAGCAGACAAACGACTTCGTACCTTTTAGTATCTTGATTAGAAATTAAGGATTAGTAGGAAGATATCAAGTCTTTAGATTAGGAAAGAGGAATAGAGATAACTCTTGTGTAGCTTATGTAAAGTATGAAGAGTAAGAAGAGGAGTTGGTGTTAACTCAATATCTTATGAAGAGATTAAGACTAGTCAGTATGAGTTACCTATTTCAGAAGGATATATTTTCTTCGAAAAAAACATGTTATTTTTAACTACCACAAACCTTACAAAACAAAACATAGCAAAACTCTGTGTTCGGATTCAAAATTATTAGTAATCTCGTTCTCAAGATAATTTTGAAAAAAATCTTTATCCCAATTATTTTTTCTTTTTAAAATATACAAAAATTCAAAATTATCATTAATTCAACCCTTTTGAAATATACAAAAATTCAAAAATATCATTAATCCGACTTTCAAAACAATCTAACAACCACTCTCAAAACAATTTTGAAAGAAATATTTATCCTAATTGTTCTTTCTTTTCCTTTTGAAATATACAAAACTTCATTCCATACAACTTTTAAAAAGGGCATTAAACAAAGAAGATTTTATTTTTTATCTTAAAAACACATAAGCACATCTATACTTCATGAAATTCGTGCATGCAACAAGTATTAACGAGTAATGTCTAATGAGTAGTGGATCATAATACCTAAGTTTGGAAAATCAAAGAAGTACAAAATCAAACATAAATGAACGGTGTAGTTAATGTTTAGAAGGTTTTAATTTAATCAAGCAATCGAAAGAAAGTTAAGATTATGTATAGGCGATCACTATTGTGAAAATTGCAAAGTGGTGATATATTTTCCTGAAATAAAATTTGAATATTTAAAAAGTTGATGCTAGTATAAACTATCCATTGTTTTAGAGGTGTGTCGATAGAATGGGTAGTGTAAGTAGAAATATAAAAAATATTTATGGGAAACTAAAATGTTAAAAACACATAACATAATAATATAATTTCTATAAAGTGAAAGCATGCATATTAAGCATTTAGGGTTCTTTTAATACATAGTGTTTATTGTTTTTTAAGACTTAAAAAGATAAACACAAAATTACATGGTCAATTACAAACTTATTCAACAAAGGAATCACAAAAAGTCTAAAGTATAGCAACACGATAAACATTATGTTTAGATATTAAAATTTAAGGTGGTATAACATATATAAGTTGAAGAAAGCCATAGAAACAAAAAAATAAATAAATAAAATGTAAACAAGGCATAACATAGAATTTGACATTATATCAGTCGCACATACTTGTGATAGTTAAAAATTACTCGTTGATTAAATGAATTATGTTTTGATCTAAATAAGTGAAACTATACTAGACTTGCTTCTTACGCAAATCCAATTACATCATTTTGCATATATGCAAAGAAAGATGCTTAAATTTGTAATCATGCTTGTGTTCAACGTAATAATCATCCTTCATATCCTTTTTGTTGATGACGTACTAATCATGACATCTGCTAATTTGGCTGAATGGTCTATTATTCATTCGATCCTCTCAACTTTTTGTGATGTTTCAGGCCTTCAAATCAATGCCTCCAAATCCACTTTCTTGTTCTCAAATGCACTGGTATCCTTACAGCTAGACTTAAGGGATCTTTTTGGCATTGGAGGCAAAGACCTGGCAGACGGCTTCCAATATTTAGGCTTCTTATTAAAAGCCTCCAGATACACTTCAAAAGACTGGACCTGGCTCGTGGACAATTTCAGAGAAAGAATTTTCAGCTGGAAGCACCGCTATCTTTCGATGGGAGGAAGACTCATTCTGATCAAAGCGGTGCTGGAAAGCCTACCAGTATACTGGATGGCTCTGGCACAATTACCGGTCACTGTTCTGAAGACTCTCCGACAACACTTTTTCTCCTTTCTTTGGTCCGGTAACAAGAAATCCAGAGGCTTTCACCTCTGCAAGTGGGAGGATCTCTCGAAGCCAAAATCGTTGGGAGGCTGGGGCCTCAAACATCTGCCAATGTTCCAATGGGCCCTCTCGACAAATACCTTCTGGAGATTACTAACTACCCCCGGACTTTGGAGCTCTGTCATCAGAGCCAAATACTTACATCAGTTTCCGGTTCACTTATGGTGCAGATTCGCGGAAGCACATCCATGTTCCGGTTCGCTTCTGTGGAAAAAGCTCTCCGCCACGCTCCCAATTATTCTAAATTGGCTCTCATGGGATCCAGGAGACGGTCGATTGATTGAAGTCGGACGGGATAGTATACTGAATCTTGGCAAACAGGCTTTCCTCTCCTCGCCACTTCGAGCTCAGCTCCGTAGCAAAAATCTCACTTTTTTACATCAATTTTACATCGCTTCTATTCCTGGATCTCTCGGCTACTCCTGGTTAAGTGGAATAGACCTGCATCTACAGCTGGAACATCGGACAGAATGGGACCAATACACACAGACTCTCACCTCAGCTGGCATTTACCTGAAGAAGAAGGCGGACTCTCTCCTCTGGACCGGGGGCGATGGTTCGGGCAGAGTATCAGCAAAAAACGTATACAATGCTCTGGCAGCTTTATCTTGGAACTCATCGATTCCAACGTGGAGACAGAGGCTTTGGAAAGCCACCTGCCCATTAAAATACAAGCTGCATACATGGCTCATGCTGGAACAGAAGTTACTGTTCTGGGACCAGCTCCAACGGCGCGGCTGGGAAGGTCCAAGTAGATGCGCCCTATGTGCCCAAGAGGCCGACTCCTCCCTCCACGTCCTCGTGTTTTGCCCTTTCACCAAGAACCTGTGGACATCTACTTCGGCAGCTTTAAAGATACAAAACCATTGGAATGGTACAAGTATTATTTCTTGTTTTAAAAACTGGATCCATAATTCCAACACTCACCATATGCTTCCACTCCACATATGTTGGCAAGTCTGGCTGTCCCGAAATGCCTCCATCTTCACCGATAAGTCACCCTCTTCTCAACACATTACATCTATCATCGTTTCTGAAATCAATTTTTCTGCTAAAACTATTCAGAATAAACCTGTTCGGCAGCCTCAACACATTACACTAGTCAGAGCGGTAGCCTGGTTTGATGGGGCCTCCCAACAGAGAGGCGAGCTATGTGGCGCAGGGGGAAATTGTTTTTAAATGCCCATCTGAGTATTAGCTGGATGATAAATTGCAGACCGGGTTCCAACACCAAGGCGGAGCTCATTGGAGCTTGGACCTCGCTGATCTTGGCGCATAGACACACTAACAATTTACTGCTCCTCGGTGACTCCAAGCTCATTATCGACTGGTTGAAAGGCGAGGCAGATTTCCATGTAGCAGCCCTCAATAGCTGGAAGGAACGGACCAAGGACGCAACTCTTCTCTTCAGAAATCTTAACTTCCAGCATATCTTCCGGGAAGCAAATAATGAAGCAGACACGCTCTCAAAAAAAGCTCTCCACCTTACCCCAAATCAAATTCATTATTCTTTTTGGGTGGACGGGCATAAAGGCAATACACACAAGATAAATCTTTGAAAGATTTTCATTTTAGTATATTCCAGATCATTGGCATTATTGATGTAGTTGTGGGAACATAGACAAAATCGAACCAAGTAGCGGTGGAATTGTTTTGATCCGCGGTTGATTTTTTGCAATCTCCGTATTGTATACATTTATATCCTTTTGAATATAATGAGTAATTTTTTCTTGTGGAAAAAAAAAATAATATCTTCTATTTCATTCAACAACATAGCATGAATAAATTGGAAACATGTGTATGGTGTCCACTTGTTGTAAGTACAATCTCTTTGGGATATACGACCTAGTCTCGATTGAAGCTTGCATAAGAAATCAAGCGAAAGGTGAGTCCATGGACAAGAGTATGCCAAGTTTGTAAATGAGATAAAACTTCGCAACATTGGTTGTGATCTTAGGTAGAAAACATGGTCATTTTGAGCCTCCAACTTTTCCTCCCATGCACATGAAGCCAAAAGCATGGACATAGAGGTTCAATGTTTCATGCCAATATCTAATGTTGGTATTTGAAAAGCAACTCGCCACCTATCCTCTAGGTATCCTCTTGACAATCTCATTAGGTGTGATCCACATTAAAATGGTAAGGCATTGATGTTGGCAAGACCCTTTAATCCTTATTACAATCGTGCATCAACGTTTCAATTTCAGCATGGATATGACTTGCTACTTAAATCTATTGCATCCACAATCAACATTTCCATCTCAACACGATCATGACTTGCAATCGAGAAATTAATATTTTAATGATTCTATCAACGCATGTAGTTTATGAGAAAACCACATAATTTGGGTGAGATGGACAATGTTTTTGCAAAAATAATGGCATCAATCATCGATGCTTCTCTTCATTCAAATTTACTCTTCTCGAGCATAGGAATTGGTGTAAGTTTACTATTATTAATAAATTAATCTCCAATCGTTGTTATATAAAAAAAAATCCCTCACATTGTTTATAATATTATTTATTGAATATGGTTTGTAAGGGTCCTACTCTAACCTCCCTATTTAGGTTACTTAAGAATTAGTCAATTAATATATGCGGCCACCTTCTTTGAATAAGGTTCATTAGATAGTAGTGGATAGTTATGTAACGTAAAAGGGTCTACTTTATCGAATAAGACCCATTTGGTAGTTGGTACTAATTAATGAGGGGACCATGAGTAGTTAGGGTTTTTCTTGTGAGATTTTATTTTAAAAGTTAAGAGGCTATGGAATGTTTAATCAAGTGTTGTTGTATTTGGAGCTTTGCTCGGTGAAAGGTCACCCCGCCTTAAGAGGCAAGTAAACATTGCTTTTCTTCTTCTAATAATCATTAATACAAGGATATATTTTGCACATTTCATCTTATTTGTCTCTTATATTTGGTTTTCTGCATTATAATCTTTGAATACCTAGTTTATGTTTCCAATCAAAGGGTTAAGGAATACTACAAGTGGTATCAAAACTCTCTCCTGAGCTCGTGCACATATGAATTTTAGCAACAAAAAGAATTAGGCTATAGTTGTGTTTGAACATCTTTAAATAACATAGAGATATTTCATTCAACGGGTAAATTTGTAGTAGGGGAAGAATACATGTAGAAAATACAAGTTGTGTCCCCTAGTTGGACACCCTGGTAATCTTTGTTGGCACCCCTTCAAGTAGTACCACATCAGACAACACATGTATACGAAATCACCTTCCACGTACCCTCAAGTATAACAAAATCCCTCCAGGTGCACCTGAAACAAGCCTTACATAAATCGAGAATTATACTATTGTTATAGTACATTGAGAACACCACTTTAGGATATCACTCTTCTATACTAGGGAATCAAGTAATATAGTTGAGGGTATGGTCTATCCTTGTGAGTTGGTGCCATGGAAGATTTGGCTAAGTACTATTCTTAGAAACCCTTCAATATTATTAAAGAGTTATAGCACTTGACGTTCCCTTGTCCTTAAGACCTTGAAAGCCCTGGCTTCCATTGTCCGTCAGTGAAATTCCTACATCTTTGAGTATAGAAGGAATGTAGGAATTTTGTTATCATAGTAATATTCCCACCAATATAAAAGAAAAAAATGGGTCCTATCGACACCATTGTGGGAGACCTATCTCAAAATATTCCTTGGGTCATGTTGATTGTGTGGGGATACCTCTTAAGTAACCCTTTTTGTGTGGACATGTAATACAGTTGTTGGTGATACCCCTCAAAAGACTCTCCTCAAGCCCTCGGTCATATTTAGATAAGTCAAGGACAACACTTCAGCGTGGTCTCAAGTGGTCCCATGGTCCATACTAAAGAATTATTTTAGAATCATTTTCTAATATTGAAGAAAAGATTGATAAGAGAATGTAGGGTTCCACAGTTATTCATAATGTGCTTGATTATGAAACGCCCAATGTTTCAAGTGGACTCTCCATCCATCGTCGGGGACACATTGATATTGAATTATCACTTGAATTGTCATTCAAGCTTTATGTGCCCTTGACAATGGGTGGAGGGTCCACTCGAATTGTTGGACATTTCATAATCAAGACACAATTTATCTCCAGAAATATCAAGCACAAAATATTGATCAATGATGTATTGAACTTACCTCCAATATTACCCACCATATTACCCAAAAAAAATTCCTAATAGTTGACCCAATAGATGGCCCAACCAACTGTTACTCTCAAAGAATGGCTAGGCTTGTTAGTGGCATCCATAAAAGGACAAGGGGCCAAAACACCACATACATCCACCCAAGGGGGAATCTTCATAAAATGAAGAGACACATCCTGGCACACTCTTTCCATATAACCATAGTCATCACCCACCCTTTCAAGATCATAATTCATGATACCACTTCCCAAAAATTGACATGAATAGGTTTAATGATTCCAATCTAATAGGTTGGGTTACCCAAATGGAATGTCATTTCTCTCTCCATGGAATTATTGATGACCTATTGAAAATTAATCTAGGTGTCTTATATTTGGAATTAGAATGTTGGCAATGGTATAAGAAAGATTATGGAGGCTATACTGCTTAGAGCCAATTTGTGAAGATCCTTTATGCTTGTTTTGAATGCAACACACTATTTGGGATGACTAACAAAATTAATCCAAACAGGTACAGTTGTTGACTTTATAACAACCTTTAAGCAATTGGTAATCCACATAGAGGGCATGTTTGATTCTTTTTTCAAACAATGTTTCATCAATGGTCTTGAGGAGGAAATTTGAGCACAAGTCATGATGTAGTGTCCAACTACTTGGTTGGAGGTCTGTGAAAGAGATAAAGAATACGAAATGGTGATAGATGAACAAACCAAAAGACTATTGTTCAGTCGCCCTCATCCTCCCTAGACAACCACCCCAAGCTCTTCCACTACTTAGCCCTTGCAAATCCAAAATTTTTCCTCATAAGAGATGGCAGAACACCAATACCTCAAACTCTATTGTAATTGTGATGAGAGGTATTTCAAAGGGAACAAATGTAAACAACATAAACTATTTCAAATAGATGTCTCCCACTAGTACCACTTGGATGATATCCTTATTGAAGACACTACCACCCTAAAATGTGAAGAAGCAACCCCTCATCCTCGAGAAAACCTAACCTTATAAGCTCCATGTGAGGAACCCCAAATTTCTCTCCATGCTTTATCTAGCTTTTTTCCACCCCCAAACTCTAAAGTTTATTGGTTACATCGAGAACTACTAGGTGTTTGTTTTAATTGACAATGGCAGCACCCACAACTTTATTTATCAGAGAGTGGCTAAAGAAACCCATTGTTATGTCCATGCCATATCTAATTTTCAAATTATGATAGCCTATGGTGGTATGATGAAATGTGGAGGCCAATGTGAAAAAGTAAAACTTCAAATAGGAAAGTATCATCACAAATATCACATGTTTCTATTGAAATGTGCAATGTCCCCCATCTTAACCGAGGAAGATTACTTGCGGAAAATACACATGAATTGCAAAATTCTTTGCTAACTAAGTTCATGTATCTTACCATCTACAAATTATACATAGATTTAACCATTGTAGACACCAATTATTTAAATGCAGCCATATCCTGCTAGCTAACATGAATGTCGCCTCCTCACAGAGACAAACCACGTGCGATAACTATTTCCCAGTACGCGCGACAATTCGAGCACTACGCCGGAATCTCGTTACCGTTACTACTAAAATCGGTTAACATATACATTTAAACACCGAATGACAAACAACCTAACAACCAAGCTTTTGCAATTGTCCATATTAGTTAAAAACGTAAATGCAATTAATGAATTTACCACAACAACATATAATTCATTCTCATGCATAGAGTAAAATATACAACAATTAAACTCATAAATTAACTCAAGAAAATAGATAAACACTTATCTTTTTAAAACAGTTGTGCAACCAATTGCTTGGGAAGGATGTTCCACCTAACCATAGACTTGTTGTTCCAAATCTCAACATCAAGTCACCCCCAAGTCGGGGCTAGGAATCCACATGAAAAGGGTGTCTCTCACAGTTTCCTCACAACTCAGATATCCCATAACCCACTGGTATTCTACTATAACTATCTTGAATTTCCTCCAGGTCTCTTCCTCTTGTCCTACCCAACCCAAAGAATATACCCCTTCACTGCTCTTAGTCCATCAAGCATCTCATTCATTTATTAGGGTATTTGTAGCATGTGTAACTAGGAATCTCTCTATTGGGAACTCAAGGCAACTCACTGCCAGGAAAACTACCAACAACAATATCAAACACTTGTTGTTACAGTGCAACTCACTCAAGAGTTCATTCTTCAGGCTTGACAACCTGGCTCTTCAATATTTAACTCTAGTACTCTGCGCACACTCTGAAATAAGAACCACCCTAAATATACAAGTAATTGATATGCATGTAAGTAACTATTCAATCATTTTTGGTAGAGACTGGAAAGTCTTAACTGGTGGTTACCCTTCGTTAGATGGCTCACATTTACCCATCCCTAACAATGGAAAGAATATTATTGTACTAAGGGAAGGAAGGATTTTTCCCTATGTTGAAAGTGTTCCATAGCCTAATCCATAGCCTAATGTGAATTTTATTGAAGAAGACACAGGTGTATATTCAATCTTTGTTGACGAAGATGACTTGCATCTTCAACCAAACGATTATGATGACGGTATGTGGCACATGCATTTCGATGGTTCATGCTCAAACAAAGGTAATGGAGCTGGCATCATTTTGTACTCACCTATAGGCAAAATTCACAATTTCTCTTATAGTTTAAAGTTTGTTTGTACAAATAATGTTGTTGAGTTTGAAGCTTTATTATTAGGCATAAAAAATGCTTATAACCTTGGTTGTGGTCATCTTACAATTTTTAGTGATTTGGAAGTTGTTATAAATTTAGTCAGGAAAATTTATTAGCCCAATAACAAGTTATTAAAGCGATACACTAAGGTTGTATGGGAATTAATCTCAAATCTAATGTCTTTCAACATCACTCATATAAAAAGAGAACTTAACTCCATAGTTGACAGGTTAGTTGTTTTTGTAGCTTCACTCACAAGATAACTTTTACCACAGGGGCCAGATTGTACATTTGTGTCTCTTTACCGACCTTATCTCCCCGATAATGCAGAATCATGGCAATTTTTTTCAGAGGATGAAGGCATCTGTACCTTCTTACAGAATGAACCTTATAATCCTAAAGAAATCATTTCTCTTGAAAATGACAAATTTCCCAAAAGCTTGACTCCTCTTGAGAGTTCATTCTCGGCAAGTGATGTAGGTAACAAAGAAATTAATAAAGAAGAGGAGTTTAAAATAAATGTTTGGGATACCATCCCTTTGAACATTGGAACTCCTGAGTCTCCCAAGATCATTAAGATAGGTGCCCAATGTTCTGAAGAAGAAAACAAGAAATGTATGGACTTGTTCCATGAATTTTGTGATGTTTTTTCCAGGTCATATAAGTATCTACGTGGTTTCTATCCTAATCTAATTCAACATGCCATTCCCATCAAGGAAGGGGCAAAACCAATTAGGAAAAAATAGAGACCTATCAATTCAACACTTGAGGCTACAATCTGAAAGGAATTAGAAAAATCCTTGAACACTCATATAATCTTTTCGGTCAACTATTCTGAGTGGGTTTCAAATCTTGTGCCTGTTCGGAAAAAAAAAACAGGTCAAACTAGACTCTGTGTTGACTTTCGTGCTTTAAATAGAGCAAGCGTAAAAGATAACTTTCCACTCCCTAACTTGGAAATGTTTTTACAATAATTTGTAGGATCTAAGATGATGTCCTTACTTGATGGGTTTTCAGGATATAATCAAATCAAGGTTAAAAGGACTAATAAATATAAAACCACATTTACCACTCGTTGGGGCACCTTTGCTTTATATGAACACATGCCTTTTAACTTATCTAATGCAGGTGCTACCTTTCAGAGAGCTATACAAATAGATTTTGATGATCTCATTGGGAACATTATTCAAGTTTATCTTGATGATTTAACAATATACTCCAAAACCCAATCATATCACTTTGGTCATTTTCAAAAAGTCTTTATGCATTGTAGGAAATTTGGCATTTCCTTAAATCCTTCGAAATCCATTTTCGATGTCACTCAAGGTAAAATTCTTGGTCATTTTGTTTCTGATTTAGGAATAAGCTTGATCCCGAGAGGATTGTCGCTATCTTAAATCTTCTTGCCCCTACATCTAAGAAATAAATTCAAGCTTTTATGGGCACTATTAATTTTGTTTGAAGGTTTGTTCCTGATTTTGTTGTCATTGTTAAATCAATCCATATTTTACTTAAGCAAGGTTGTTAATTCTCTTGGAAAGGTGATGTCGAAAATGCTTTCGTAAAGATTAAGAAAGCAATCAATTATGCACTGGTTCTGGCGAAACTGAACTTTGAAAAATACTTTGTCATGTATACAAACGCTACAGAAGAAGCAATTTATACTATCCTCTTACAGAATGACGACCAAAATAACGAAGAACTTGTAGATTACATGAGTCAAAGATGGTTAGATGAGGAAATTAAGTATTCTTATATTGAGAAGCATGCTTTTGCTCTTGTTAAATATATAGAAAAATTTTGTCTTTTCATCCTAGGCAAGCATACGCAAGTAAAAGTCCCTTTGCCTGCTGTCAAATTTTTGCTTTCATAGACTTATCTTTCAGGAAAACTTGCACATTGGCTCACAAAAATCCAGGAGCATGATTTAACAATCATGACTTCTAAAACGATCAAGGGACGAGACTTAGCCCTTCACTTAGCTCAACATCCTAAACCAAGTGAAATTTTTGAAGATGAAGACAGTTCACTCTCAACATTATTTTATATTGAAAATAAAAATATCACTCTCACTGAACACCCATGGTATAAAGATATCATTCATTACTTGCAATATCAAGGGTGTCCAAATCACTTGAATCGACATCAACGAAGGAGACTCTGTCTTGAAGCCTCTAAGTATCGCATTCTAGGAGATTCTCTATTTAGAAGATCTATCGATGGATTGCTGCTACGATGTATAGATAATGATGCATCTCAAAAAATATTAAATGAAATTCATGGATCAACAACATCTATTATTCACATTGGTGGTCACTTTTCTGCCAAAGCCACCGCTTTTAAATCATTAGAATTGGTTACTACTGGCCATTCATTTTTCGAGATTCTTATCAATTTGTAAGGCCAGTGATAATTTCCAAAAATTTGTTGGTAAAGAACATCTTTATGCTATGCCTTTACAACCTGTCCCTCCAGATTTTCCTTTTTCCAAGTGGGGTTTAGATTTTATTGGTCCTATTAATCTACCATCTTCTACAGGTCATAGTATTATATTGATAACCACAGATTACTTCACAAAGTGAGATGAAGTTGTCCCTCTTAAACATGCTCAGGACGACCATGTAATTTCCTTTTTAGAAACCCATATCTTCTCTAGATTTGGTCTCCCCTTGGAACTTATTTTAGATAATGGACCCTCTTTTATTTCTGCAAATCTAATTCAATTTCTCACTAATCTTGGTGTAAAACACTTCACTTCATCCGCCTATTACCCTCAGGGAAATGGGCAAGCTGAGTCAACTAACAAAAATTTGGTCAAAATTATTAAAAGAATCATAGAAGACAAACCTAATCATAGAAGACAAACCTCGCTAGTTGCACAGACTTCTCACTTATGCACTCTGGGAAAATCGTACCACCACTAAGGCTACTACAGGCTTTACCCCATTTCAATTATTGTATGGTCGAGAAGCTATTATGCCAATTGAACTGGAGATTACTTCCTTGCGTTTGGCATTACAAACAAAAGAATTGAATTCTATTGACATTTCTCAGAGAATGAATACCCTACTTGCTTTGGAAGAACAAAGGGGTCATGCCATGGAAAATTTGAAAAGAAGACAACAGGCGATCAAGAAATATTTCAATAAAAGAGTTAAGTCTGTTGATTGTAAAGTTGATGAAAAAGTGCTACTTGGGATTTTGCCCATGCTGAAAGAGGAAGACATACTAAGTTTCAAAAACTGTGGCTAGGTCCTCTTAAGATCGTTTTTGTCCTCGACACCAATTCATATATGTTGAAGGACACAGATGAGCGATTGTTCTCTTATAGTACAAATGGTTCACATCTGAAACACTATGTTGAACCAACCTGATTGTTGATTGTATATTTTGTAAGTATTTTCTTTTTGTACATTTTTGCCTTTTTTTGTTGCTTGATTAATACTGTTGTTTTGTTTATCATTTTTTGTTCTATTCTTGATTTCATAACCTTTTTGTCGAGATGAAGTGAACTGGATCAATTATGTCATTAGTGATTTTCTGTAAATATTGTTGGTCAGTAATGAAATTTGATACACAGTTGAGATATTATGGTACTCTTTTCTTTAAATAATGATGAAGTATACCTTTGATTTGATTTTGTTGTGGGCTAGATGGTTTTGACCCTCCTTTTTTCCTCCTTTCCCTTTCTTCATTCCATTCAGATTTTATAAGATCATATCATATGATTACATGAAACTTGCAGAAAATTTTGAATTCTCAATAAGGATTATTTCAAAAAGATACTATGGTTTTTATGATTGTTATGCAAACAGGACCAAAACCCCTCATACATTCCACTTTCCATAAGTCGTTCCATGAAGTCCCAGTCCATACATCATTTAAATTTCATTTCATTTCCCTCTGTTGTGTAGCTTTGTTCTTGGTTATTACTATCATCTCTTATTATGCACCTTGCCGATTTCATTCAAAACCAGAGTTATGAGTTCTAAATCTACTATAAGTATATTTCCCTGTGGAGTCACCAGTTGTTGACGCATAAAAGCGCAACAAGAATCTTGCCTGCAAAGAATTGCAATTCTTTATACTTACATTATATGATATTAATAATTAATAGGTGGGACCCCTTAAGAGAAAAGTGTATAAGTTGATTCCCTCCTAGACAATATGACTTTCACAGAAAAATTTGTGGTTTGATTGATATTTGATGTTCTCACATGCATAAGTGGCTTTGCAACAGTAATTGGCGATATTTCCATCATCATATTTCATTTTAAACGATGCAATATTCGTCAAAATAAAAGAACCTCCAAGCGAAACTATGCTGCATATGGATGTAAATATGGTTATGAATGAAATATGTTTTCAATGATAAAAAGGATGGTCAAGTTTTTCATATATCATCAATGATATCATATAAAGGCTCCAAGGTTATGCTAGGGTCATCGCTACAAGTATGAATGAACTCAAGATTACAATGCAAGTCTCCTACACTATAATTTGTATTACTTGATGTTTTATTTATTTCAACTTCTTTAAAAAACAATGATGCTCCTATCTGATAGTATGTATGGGATATATATCAAATGTTTGGACCAAGGGTTGATATATGACATAATATTGGAGTTGATTTGGCGCTGAGTGCTCTCCATCGTGTAAGGTTTAGTTGGATGCAATTAATGGTTGGTTGATGGATGAAATTACGTGAAGTAAATGACTGTGTTCATTTCTCATTTCTGGTATACCAC
>CBVK0102942074.1:0-19086 GCA_900067695.1 Picea abies
CTTTGATACCCAGCTTGGTGCGTAAGGTATGGAAAGTATTTGTGAACTTCAACACCATTTGGCCCCTCTCTTGGCGCAGTGTGGTCCATCTTGTGTATTGCTCATCATTGATTCCAAGAGGGTAATATTGTTCCTTGAGGGAATTAACAAAATCCTCCCAAGTGGGTCCTGGCCCAAAAATTACATACACATCCTCGACATGTTTCTCACAATAAGTATCTCACCAATATCTGACACGGGGAAGGGCCTTAAGGAGCACGAAGGTGATCTTTTCACTGTTGGAAAAATTGTGGATAGAGAAATAACCCTCTAGCAGATTTAACCATTTTTTCAAAGCATCGACATCTATCTAGCCTTCAAATAAAGGAATATCAAAGTTAACTTGTACCTTGAAGGGTGGCGCACCTCCTAAGTGATTGTTGGTTGAAGGTGCCTCTGTTGTTGTCGATAGTTGTCGAAGGATCTGGGTGAAATTATCCATCATCTCGTTCGTCTGTTGCGTGAGGGATTCCTCGAGCAACAATTTGAAAGGATATCATGTCTCGTCATCCCTCTTTTCTTCTACCATGGAAAGTCTCTTGGGTGTGCGAGAACAGTTTTCCTCAAGAGATACAAGCTTGAGACCTAACTCTCTATACCCTCACCTCATCGGGACATGCACTGAGGATGACAAGGAGTAGACCACTATGATACCACTGATGTGAATTATTTTAGTAATGATATGAAGGAAGAGATATAACAAATAATTCCATAGAGATATGGCAAGGAACACAGTAATATAGTAAATCTCAGATTCTATTAATGATTTTCTGAATACAAAAGATTGTAAAATGCAAAAACACACAAGCTAGCTAGAATGGTGGTAGCTTATCTATGAGAAGAGATGTGTCGACTATGCTCATTCCCAAGAAGTTGGTTACAATGAGGCTCCAAGGGCCTTTTTAACATAAATCATAAATGAGAAAACCCTAAACATCCAAAAACCTAACCCTAGGAGATGAAGCGCCAAAATTCATGTGGGCCTCAATGGGGTAAGTTGGTACATCAACTTCTTGGGGTCATAAATTTTGCATATGATCTCTGTTTTAGGTTCATGATAGCTCGTTGGAAAGAACTATCCAAGGAATACATATTTCATCATCACACTTTGGTTAAACCCTATAGTGTGACTATGGTGGGCCCAAAAAACGTTGTTTAGGGCCTCAAAACAACCCTGGAAGTTTAGGACCCGAAAAACTAGGAAAAATTGCCAAAATGGAGATTGGTCTTTGAGCTAGTGGAATAGGTGGGTGGCCACCGATATCCACCTAGATCATCATAGGACCATTTCTTATCTACCCAGTTCGACATGGAGCAAGAAGAGGGCGAGATTCCCATGAACTAGCCTATCATCCCTTTTCCGCCAATCTTAAGGCTAGATTGTGAGAGTTGGAGGAATGAACCAGGACCTTAGGTATTACATCCAATCTCTTGAAAAATATCGAAGGGGGAGATCGAGTTGATTTGTTGAGAAAGGAAAATAGAGAATAGAAAGAGACAATGTCCATAGGGGGAGGGGAGCTCCCCCTAGAGGCCAAATCTATTGGTGAGCCATCAGCGCGAGATCAAAACGTAGGAGGGGCTTCAACTAAACCCTAACAACCTTTGGTGAAGTGTGTTTTTTTAGGTAGTTGAAGAGACTATTTTCCACATTTACCACATGGAGGAAGTTCTTTCCATTCTAGTGACATGCACAAAGTTAATTTTCATGTTGAAAGCATGCAAAATTCTCTAGAGAAAATTCATAGCCTAGTGCTAAAAGGTGCAGATTATAGTAGCATAAAAAGCACTCTCTTTCTTTCATTGCATTAAAGTTGTTGTCCATTTTCTTTGCATTCAAAAAAGTTTCAAGATAGTCTCTTCTCACATGTACCCTTTTCCTTGTTATGTGAGACTAAAAAAAAAGGAATCATTATATCTAGTAGTTTCAAAAGCAATGATGCCTATAGAAAGGGGACGCGATCCTCCGTTAATAGTAATGAAGATCCACACCCAAGCATATCAATGTTATAATTTTGTATGTTAAAATGGCATGCTTGGAATCAAGATTTAAGTGCCATGATATTCCAAGTGAGTTATTTGATGCAATTGGAGGCTACAAGTAGAATATTTTATAGCATGTAGTGGGCCAATTTTTAGTTCCATTGTCTAATTCATGATATTCTCAAATATAAGCCTAATCATATGGTTAATATGTTTCAAATGTATGAAAGTTTTCAGATGATTATATACAAATACAACTTGTTGGAGCATCTAAGAGCACCAAAACTATATAAAACATGGACTCTTGGATACTAGTTATCTACTCTAGAGAAGGAGACCCGAGAGATGTAAGCTTCCATGATTGAATGGAAGTATCATCGTAGAGCTTATATGTGGGAAAATATTTTCTTGTATTGGATATTCATTCCGGCAGAATCATATGCAATCATTATTCTGCCTCCTATCTCAAGTATAATACCCCAAGGAAATTTATAATCGTAGGACTGGTAAATTTAGATGTTGTCTTTTCCCATCATATAGATTCACTTTGCAATGTTATGGTCATGTTTCCTTGTGAAGGAAATGAAAAGGATGTCATAAGTGGATCTCATTATTAATGAGCATTGACTCCTTGATAATAAAATTGAAATCATGAGTATGGTATCTAGTTCCAAGATAAATGGATACTATACATTTGGGAGGCTTGACATTTATATTTTAATGAATGAAAATATTCTAATGTAGTTTACCTCTTTAGCACGTGCTAGGTCAATATGCATTTCTATAAGAACCCTAAATCTAAAAAAATCTAAATACATAGGTAAACACCACATTTACAAAACTAGATCTAATAAAATAGAGATACATGATTCAATATTTCATAACTTGCAAGGAGTATGTGGTGAGTAACTTACTTGGAACCGACATATCTATAATCTGGTGAATCCAGAAATGTAGTGATACCTTGATATTTGATATAACCAACTGCAACAGAAAGTGGGGGATGACTCTCCTCCCAACCAACCCCTAAGTCATCACAATTGAGAGCCCCCAATCCCTCAATCCACTACTATGACAACTCTTCTTCGCCTTGTCCTCAAATTTCTCCAGCAAAATGAGATGTCATTTTCTCCTTATTCCCCCTCCTTATATAGAATCCATCCAAGATAAAGAACTTGATCCATAGGATCCACTTGTAATTATTTATTATATTTTAGGGTTTTTCCATAATTTACCATTACTTATTTTACCATTTTCTTTTATGACCCCAAATATTTATTGAAGTACTTATTATGATGATTTTGGGATAAAATTAAACTTCCTTATTATTTATTTAATTATTTAATAATAATATGGGGATGACCCCTTTATGAAAATTATTATACTTTATTATTATTATTATTATTTATTTACTTAAATAATAATAATATGGGACATGGAACACTCTCTCCCTTCAAGGAACTTCATCCTGAAGTTAATGTTGATTACGTGCTTAATTTTTTTTATTTAGCTCACGAAATCCTCCACAACACCCTTTGTTGGCCCCTGTATATTCCAAAACACCCTCTGCTAGACTAGTATAAATCCACCCAAGTGACTGCAACAAGCACCAAAAGTCCACATCACAACACCAGGGAAGCATGATTACTCTCTAGCTTTATTTCCCAACTTTTGGAACTAGGCTTAAATCCTATCAGTCTATTTGGAACCCCAATCCTCCAGACCTCATCTTCCAAACAAAGAATATGAATTAGTACTCACATACACTTATAATATTGAAAGGATGGCCTAAAATCCTTCCATATCTACTAGGTACAACCCCGGGCATCGAATTCCAATCCCACACACCACATACAAGAAACACTTCAACCATTCTTCGAGACTTCGACATCAAAAATCCAACACAAGGAATAAGAATTATTGACATAAGTAGTAGATTTATTTCCCCCCATCCCATAACATGTTATTTGTAATATTATCCTTTGTGGTTATGGTCTCCTGCGAGATTATCAAAGAAATCAGACGAGATCATCAAATAAACTGACCCTCTCGGTCGGTGGTGGATTTCCTGACAATCACCACCTCAAAACATGCAATCAATGAATTAGTTATAATATCAACATTTCAAAGAAAGAATCCACATGTTGAATCTCACATTTTATCATGATAATAAAAAAATATTTTCATCACCACATGCTCTCACATGTCATCATAAATCATCTTAACATAATAGAATTACATGCAAGGAGATACTATTATAAGAAATCTAACCTCAACATATCTTTATCAAAGATATAATATTGCATCAACATAATAGACAGGCTCACATGTTAACATAACATTATAAAAATGATAATCATCTCAACACATTTCACATGTGGGTAAATAAATATCAAGAGTGTTCTTATTATGATTCATCAACAAAATCAAATTTACTAACCTACATAAATACATAGTGAATACTAACTTTCATCTCTAAAGCACAAAGTATCATAAAAAAATCCATATAGCCCATGGATCTACTCATTTAAGTTTATAATCTTTGGATGGATCATTAATATTATGAGTTTTAGGTTTTCATCAAGATACTTATTGTTTTTCGACAATCATTTCATCTTCTTTCAACAAAAAGGTTGACAATTTAGGGGATATGGGGATATGTATAATCACCCTATCAATATGCTAAATTTTTCATATAATTTTATTGTCTTTGTTAGGGACCTAACCTCCCTAACCCCTCACGTAGGTAGAATAATATATTTTCCATGTGATAGAGACCGAAATTAGTTAATAAGGCCTATTTAATAATGTGGAAAGTCTAATGTAAGAAGACATAATATAAGCTTCTACTTCTAGAAATATATTCCTCTAGAATGTTCTTTAGAAGGTAGAATTAGTATAAATAGGAGTAGAAGGAATGAGACATTCTTGTCCTGGGAATTATTTTAATAGAGCTCTACTCTGCTAGAGGTTTCCCACTCGAAGAGGCAAGTAAAATTAGTATTCTATCAATAAAGGTATCATTTTTGGTATTTTGATTCTCTATATTTTGTTTTTTCCATTGGTATTTGTTGTAATATTTCTATTTCTGCATAATTATAATACATTTGGTACCTTGCAAATGGTATCAAAGATATTTCCTCTACAAAAATTGTGAGTAATTTTTTTTCCAGGGTAGATACATGTATTGTCGTCATATTTAAAGCATAGAGATCTGTCGTTCAATGGGTAAAACTATGGTTGGAGAAGAATACACGCAGGAAAACGGTTTCATGGGGTTACTTGAAACAAACATTTCACCTTGTTGGAAACCTCTGTAACACATGTTGGTACCCCTTCAAGTTGTTCAACATCAGATAGGATCTTTACATGGCCATCACTCCCATGTACCGTCTGTTAGGAAATACACTTCCATGCTAAACCTAATAGAAGAGAGGAAGACAAATTTAATCTAGAAATTAAATGACAAAGAAGTCACACAGTACACAAATATTTTATCCTTGAAACCAAAATGGGAAAACCATCATTCCTTGAGAATATTTCTCTCTTATTGGCTTATTCATTAAAAATAAAAGGTTACATGTCTAATCTTAGTCTACACCTAAAACACAATTGACATCATACCCTCTTTCTTTACACAAGGACAACCCTATAGCCAATTTAGCTTACATCTACATGACCAAAAACCTTATGGAAAACAATAGTAGGAACACTAGTTACAACATATAACGATTATTGATTATCTTCTATAGTATTACATCACACCTTATTTCTAAGCTTTAAAGAAAGAAAAACCCTAAATAAAGGTGCCCAAAAAATGGTTATAGATCCATGCATATCATTAGCTACAAATCCCACGAATATCGAGATTATGTTACAGTCGCCTACCAGTCGAATTACCAGTCAACCTCCATTCGGTCTTCAGTTGGTTACCACATGACCTCCCTTAGACCTCTTGTTGACTAACCTATTTGAATTTTCGATCACTTTGACTTCAAATTTTCTCGTTCGATCACTTTGACCTTCATCTTTCACTCCCACTCGATCCACCTCTACTAGACTTTCACTGTAAACAATATAACAACCCAACATTCTCCCACTTGTTGTATTCTTTGTTGAAAAAGGAGAACTTGAACTTTTGTTCACAGAACTAGAACAACAATTCCCATTGCCTCTCTGCACCAAGAGAACTTCATAGCACTCATAGACTTGGTCAAAGAGTATGCTATATTTCCCAACGTGTCTACTTTCTTCAGCAACACCTTATTTCTTTCCACCATGCCTCTTACAAAATGGTGTTATACATCAATATGCTTAGACCTGAAATTATAAGTTGGTTTCTTTGATATAAATATTGTGCTTTGACTACAAAAAAATTATCTTCAAAGATCTCTACTCAAACTCGATCCATAAACATTGTCGTTGCATCCATATTGCTTCTTTTCTTCATGAGTGGCTACCATGTATTCATATTTTTTTGTTGAAAAGGCTATGATCTCCTTTCGCTTAATCATACAGCTAATTGCTCCATCTAACATATTGAACACATATTCACTGGTCTACCTTCATCAATCCAAATCTCCATCCTAGTCGGCGTCGACAAATCCATGTACATCTACTTCACTATCAACTCCAGGTTTCTCTTGGTAGCATATAGCATAATATTTTGAGCCACACAAATACCTGAATACTCTCTTGATAACTATCAAGTGCTCTTTTACGGGGTGACAGGAGTGAGAGGGGTCATCATATGCCCACGATGAAATCAAACACTCACCTTCCATTGGAGTCTCGAAATTGCATCCAATAATCAAGCCGAAGCTTACGCTCTGTATCAAGGCCTTCTCCTCGCAAAAAATATGAACATCCACTCCCTTTCGGTCATTGGTGATTATAAGATAATCATAAATCATGCCCGCAAAGGATCACACCCCCCGAATATCCACTTAAATGCCATATTCCATCGAATCTCGATAATTATCAAACACTTCTGCAATGTCTCCTTTTTTCATGTTCTCAGATGCAAAGGGTCGATACTCAAGAGAATATGGCAATCACTCTAGAGCTATTTTCATTGGTTGTCGATGGGCTCACACAACTAAGACCCATTCCATGATCTTGTCACCCATCCAGCAAGCACTCAAAAACTGGCAGCCAACTCACCTATTCGCTCAGATTAACACTTGGACTATGAATTTGTCCATCGGCGTGAACCCTTCACGTCACAACACCTCTCCTCTAACTCCACCTCTTGGCTCTTTTATCTGGTCCCTCATGCCTCTATACCTCACCTCTCGTCACCTTCATGTTCCCTCCTTCACCTCAATGTGTGCCACTCTTTACACACCCTCCATCTCCCCCAGCTTGGGAAGTCACTTTGGCACTCTTTCGGCTGCTTCAGATCACGGTAACAAGACCTGGAGGGAGACAAATTTTATCAACATGACTCCATGGGAGTACTATCCATTTAATTTGGGAAATGTGAGTAGTACCAAGATTAGTAGAGGGCATGATAGCAGTTTGTGTGTCCATTCAAAAATGGGTAAACACAATCGTCCTCCGAATCTTGCACATATGATGGAACATATCAAAAGAGGCATGGTGCATTACTTGGGCATATTTCATAATCCAAAGAAGAGAGAGAACTCTACCCCTCCTCCAATCGCAGATATCGGCTCTTGCATAATTCAGACAGGCAGTGAAATCAATCTCAGCAAAATGAGAAGGAACACAGGCAGCCAGTGCACCATCTCAGTGGAGGAGAATGAGGAATTGGTTAATACGGTGAAAAATCTACAAATCCAACTCATATCCCTCTCAACTCAAGTCCTAACCATAACGTAAATCACCATACAGCACCGGGTAGAGCATCAGTGGACAAAGGACGAATGTGAGGCACTAAGGCAACATATAACAATTCTTCAGTTTGGGGTTGGACCTATTTCACATTTGGCTTCCCCAACATCTTCTGTAGCTATCTCTGATGAATCCTCTTCTCCTAGACCTTGACCACAACTGGACCTAAATATGAGGCTATCAGTAGAATAAGAACCTCTAGCATTGGACGAGAACAATATTTAAGTGTATGCTCTGTTTAACATTTTTTTTGTTAGGCTCTTACTATATGATCTTTACTGTAAAATCTTTGATCAGATTTAGAATAGTAGAAAGTCTTACCTCCGCTCACCACATACCTACTAAGAGCCTACATGGAGGCAAATTTTGTAATTACAGATCCTGCAAATCAAATTTTGTACTTCTCTTGTGATTATTCGCAACACTTTTAATATAATTTTTCTTTGGTTTTTGTTAAAAAAAAAAACTATCGAGTTCTCTTTTCTAGGTGTTGACATGTATCTTCTCAACACTCCCACTACATGAGAAACTTATTATTGAGTGAAGACCATTGCATACATCAAACTACCAACAACACTTGCATAGGGAACATGTGCCATGTCCTCTACTTCTTCCTATGTCTTTGGAAACTATTCAACAATTAACCTTACTCTAACAAGAGTTGGCACCTTTATAGGTTTACAATCTTCCATGTTGAAACACTTCAAAACCATTTCAATATATTCTTTCCAATTCAACCAAAGCTTTCTAATTTCTCGATCTCTCTTAATCTCCATTCCCATAATGAAGTTGATTGCATTGAGATCCTTCATGTTGTACTTGGAGGATAGTTGCTTCTTCACCTCCTTTATTGTGTCCATGTTGTTTCCAATCAACAACATGTCATCAACATATAATGCTACATATATGAAATTACCACCTTCTTCCTTGGAATATACATAGTGATCAGTCTTGATTCTCACAAATCGCAAACTAAGGATGTTTGTGTTGAAATTTTTGTACCACATCCTTGGTGATTTCTTTAGATCGTAAAGGGATATTTTCAATTTGCACACTAGCTCTTTCTTTCCCTTTAATACAAATTATTAAAGTTGTTTCATGTAGAGTTATTCTTCCAAGTCCCCATGTAGGAACATTGTCTTTACATCCATTTTCTCTATTTCAAGATCAAATGTTGTAGCCATAGACATCATTACTCTAATGGAAGTTTATTTTGCAACAGGGAAAAAAATATCACCGAAGTCGACTCCTTCGACTTGGGAATATCCTTTCGCTACTAGTTGAGCTTTGAATTTCTCGACTTGACCTATTGTGTTCATATTTTTCTTGAATACCCACTTTCTCCTAATGGGATTTATTCCACTATGCAATTTGACTAAATGCCACACCTCAATCTTGTGCAAGGATTCCATCTCTTCGACCATGGCATCCTTCCAGAGTCTACCCTTTGCCAAGTCGACTGCCTCCTTGACCGACTTGGGCTCTTTATCAATGACAGTTAACACAATGCAGAATAGAAATCGGGTGGGATAAACCTTTCGATTGATTTCTTACTCATTTAGACCTCCTTACAACCAGGGTTGGTTGTTCCACCTCTTCATCTATTTCAATCGACTCATCTGAATCATCTTCTTCGTTCCTCATTTCAAACCTCACCTTCTCTAGATTTTTCTCTATTTGAACCACTTCAGAATTAGACTTACCTTTGAATTCTATGAATGCCATATGACTCTCGACTGTATATTGTTCTCCTTGATGTAGGATCCAAGATCTTATATCCTTTCATTCCTTCCTTGTACCCCATGAAAATACACATGATTTCCTTTTTGTCTAGCTTGCTCCTCTTTTCCTTGGGAACATGCACAAATGCATCACAGTCAAATACTTTGATATGTGAAAGTGAAGGCTTCTTTCCAAACCATACCTCATGTGGAGTCGTGTTGACTAGTGCCAACAAATGAGACATATTCACCAGAGTTTTTGTAGCGTTGACTGCTTCTTCCTATAATTTTTGTGTGAGCCCAACACCACTAAGCATGCTCCTTGCCTTGTCCATCGATGTTCTATTCATTCTTTCAAAAAATCCATTTTTTGTGGGGTATATGGTGTGGTATTTTGGCATGCTATGCCATACTGCTTGTAGAATTGCTCAAAATCATTTCCACGTAATTCACTACATTGTCAATTCTCAGCACCTTGATCTTCTTATATGTCTATTTTTCCACAAGAGATTTAAACTCTTTGAATTTCTTGAAAACCTTTGATTTCTTCCTTAGGAAATATATCCATGTCTTCCTTAAAAAATCATATATGAAGGATACATAGTATAGGGATCCACCAAGTGAAGGGATTGTTACAATCCCAAACACATCACTATGAACCAATTCTAGAATCCCTTTTCCCTTATCGCTCCATATGGGAACCTCACCCGATTTTGTTTTTCATATATGCAATGTTCACAAAAATCGACTTCTAAATTACATTCAGGAATTCCTTCAACCATAACTTTGTTATGCATAGCTCGAAGTTATTTTTCTCCAATGTATCCCATCCTCTTGTGCCATAACCTAGTCGGGTTTACTTGAAAAAGACTTTTCGAGTCAATTTGAATCGACTCAGCCCGAGATAAGTCAATTTGAATTCAAGAACAATGATCTTGTTGCATCCAGTTGAGTCGAAATTCCCTAACAAATTGTATAGGGTTCCTATTCAAACTCCTTTCATTAAAACCATCACTCCCTTGACCATTTCACATGTATCATTCTAAAATAGAATGAGCACTTCTGCATCACTCATCTTGTTGACAGATATCAGGTTTCTTTCCAAACCTGGAATATGTATCACACCTAGAAGGGTTATACTCCTCCCATCCTACAATATCAGTTGGAATATTCCTCGTCCAACAATTTTGGTTGTCAAGTCGTCCCCCAAGAACACATCTCCTCCTTCATATCTATCATATTCAAAAAACCATTCTCTATGAGGATCATATGATAGGATTCTCCTGGGTTGATCAACCAAACATATTGAACTAATTGTGTACTAGTCGATGCCATATGTTCATCGCTTCCTTTTTCAGGAGTAGTATTTCTCTCATTCAATTGCTTCCCATCAGATCTCGTACTGACTTCTATCACCTTTGACTTGAAGTCCTTTATTTAATTCCCAACTTTACCACATTTTCATCATATTCTCGTCGAATAAACTGGGGATTTGGATAAACCCTTCAACTTAAACTTTCTACCGGATAATTTTCCTTTATCTCTGTCAATCGGTCAACCTCTCACCATTAAAGCATCTTTGGTCAATCCTTCCATGTTCTTCTATATTGTTTCTTCTAACAATAGAGATTCAAACACATATTCTAGTGCTAATGTGGTTGAATTACTCCCTATAGCCATGACTAATCAATCTCATGATTTTGGCAAAGAATATAATAGGCTAATACATTTTCCCTCCTCAGTGATTTTGATATCTACAGATGATAGATGACTTATTATAGTATTGACCACATTCAAATGCTCAATTATTGAACTGCCATCACTCATCCTTAGAAGGTACAAATTCTTTGTAAGGAAAAACTTATTTACCAAGGATTTCAACTGGTACAAGCTTCGAACTTGTCCCATAGTTTCTTGGCTGAGTATTCACTTGAGACATTCAACAACACCAAATATACAAGACACAGTCAAATCATACTCATTTCCCTTATTTCAAGTTTCTCCCATTATTCCCTTGAAATACCTGTCGAAATGGTACCTGGATAGACAGTTTCCCATTGTTCTTGATCTATAAGGAGATATTCAATTTTAAGCTTCCAAAGCTCAAAATTCTATCCATTGAATTTTTTGATCTCTATTCTCAAACTACTTACCATTATTTTAAGCACAACTTTAAAGATCTCTGACTTAAAACTATTACTATAACTAGGGTTTAGCTATGATACAATATAGTCAAACCAAGCTCTGATACCACATGTTAGTAAATATACTTCCATGCTAAACCTAATAGAAGAGAGGAAGACATATTTAAGCTAGAAAATAAATGACAGAGAAATCACACAGTACACAAAGATTTTACCCTAGAAACCCAAATGGGAAAAACGACAATCCTTGAACATATTTCTCTCTTGTTGTCTTATTCATTCAGAATAAAATGTTACATTTCTAACCTTGGTCTACACCTAATACATAATCAACATCATACCCTCTTACTTACACAATAACAACCCTACAGCCAATTCGGCTTACATCTACATGACCAACAACCTTCTGCAAAAGATAAGCATGAAGATCAACTAAAAAATTCTCTAACATAATATGATTACAACATTCCTTATTTATAGGATTTACAGTAGGAAAAAACATAAATAAAGGCACCCAAAATGTGGTTACATATCCACGCAGTTAATTGGATACAAATCCCATGAATCTCGGAATTATATTACACTCTACTACTAGTCGACCTCCATTTGGACTTTAGTTAATTGCCACATGACCTCCTAGTGACCTCTTATCATCTAACCTCTTGATATATTTTCAATCACTTCGAACTCAAATTTCTTGGTTGATTGCTTCGACCTTCGACTTTCACCCCCATTCGATCCACCTCAACTAGACTTTCACTGCAAAAAATATAACAACCCAATAGTTCTTTTCTTTCTTGGATGATGTATCATTGCAAATAGTGTTTTTTTTAGCCTAGTAACTTGGAGAAGTGATTATTTGCAACAATTTCTTGTTATTGATAATGTTTTAAAGTGGTGATTGTTATCTTCTTGCATTTTATTTTGTCTTGGTGAAACCCTAGGAAGGAGAAACAAGTGTTTCTCTCCTTCGTATGCTTTGTTGTTCAAGTTTTGTGAATGCATTCTTTGCTAGGGTTAAGAACTTGAGGCCCAATATTTTTTTCACCTTGAGGTTTTGATCCTATTCCTTGATCCTTGACCTAGTTGATTTAGAAGAAAGAAAATGAAACCTAGGGCCCAAGAGTGTTTGAACCCTAGGGATCATTTTCTTGATGGTTAAATCCTAAGGCCCAAGAGGGTTTTCACCTTTGGGTTTATAACTCATTATTCTTATTAATATAGATCAATATTCAAGGTATTGCATGCTTGACTCCATAATCCCTAAAAGACAACGACACTAGTCTAAATTTATTCTTGTGGTGAAATCCGTATTTAGAATAAACATTTTCTCTCTCTCAACAAACCTGCTAACTTCCTTGATCTTAATTTTATCAAACAAAAGTTATTTATCGATAATGTTACAAACTTTTTCTACATCCATTTATTTTTACTTTAATTTTTTGCATACATACTTGCAAAAGTGGCTTAATATACTTAGAAATTTCATCTGGCAATTGGATAATATTGTACATTTTGAAGGCTTTTTTTCATGCTAAATTGCTAAATTTCTTAGTATTTCTTGTCGTTATTGTTGTAAAATATTAATTGTTGTTGTACACTTGTTTATTGTTGTAATTTGCAACATCCATTTCATTTATTGGTCATATAGTGTCTAAGAGATCATATTTGAGCTTTGTAACTTGGTAGTTGTCTATATTATGCTCTAAATTGTTTATTGTCTCATACGAGTGAAATAATTACCTCATTACCTTTATTTCCTCTCCTAGACATAGACCTAACCTTCAGGTAAGAAATATAGGGGGTTGTAGGATCAACTAATCTTGCTATTTGATCCCTTGAGGTCACCAAGGAAGCCTCCCTTGTGGTGGGACTTCTTCCATCACTAAAACGAGGGAAGTCTATACTTAGGTGATAGTGGTAGAAACTTCCAATTGTTACACAATATTTGGATCTTGTGTAGGGATTTGTACAAGTACAAATCATGTGATAATGTTTTGGTGCCATTTCCAGGGAGGATTGAGTCATTATCCCTACGACATTCTTCTGGTAAACTTATCCTAAATCCCTTATCCTCAATTTTTCATTATGACTCCATTAAGGGTAGAATCTCTCACTTACCTTTGATGATCCTAAAGGGACCATGTAGCGACTCCAAAAATATCAAGGGTTAAGTGCATCAACCAAAATCCTAATAGGAGGTTTTCTAACCCACTTAAGATTTATGAGAGAAATCCTCCTCACAACTCTCCTATGGTAAAATATTTGTTTGGTGGAAAGCTTCATCTATCCTCAATGGCTCATAATCCATGGATATCCAATGTTTTCAAACCTCTAGACATGTATGCAATCTTGGGATACCCTCGTAACATGCCCCAAAAGTTCAAAAAATGGTTTCCCAATTTTTTCGGGAATGGTGTGACTATTGCTAAAGAACACTTAGAAAATGTATGGGCCTACATCCAAACTCATACCACAAGTGACGATGTTGAATATGTAGTGATGAAACTCTTTTCTACCACTTTTTTCGATGATGATAGGAGATTGTACAATAATCTCCCTAGAAAAGGTACTAAAAATGGGATTCCTTTGAAGAGGCCTTCATAAAAAGATGGGGCACTAAAGAATATTCTAACATGTTGTTGTTGCAACTGACAAAAATGAGAAAGAAAGAGAATGAAAATATCAAAGAGTTTGATACCAGATTTGAGAAGTTGATTCAACAAATACCTAGCAATCTTTGCCTCGGAAGAGAACATCTTCTTTTCCTATATACTAATGCCTTTCTAGGAAATTTTGGGTTAATGATCAAGGAGAAGCTCCCAAAGACTGTTGAAGAGTCCTGTGAATTTGTTGCAAGGATTGAGGCTAATCTTTCATCCTATAAGGTTGAACCTTTCTATGCCCCAAGGACCAAAGTTGTAGCAAGCTAAGAACATTCTATAATACAAAGCCAACCCAAGAGATAAGTGTTGAGTTTTGTAGCTCAGAGGGTATTTTACATATGCTTGGTGTCTTAGCATGTGGGGGACATAAAGTGGTCCCCAGACATGAAATTTATTTTATAAAGTTTAAGTGACTTTTTAATTTATGAGGGATAAAGTGATTTCTTAAGTTGTGATAATGAGAGAATAAAACACAACCGTAGATATTGAGAGGGATATGATTTAATCTCAGCCATTAGATATAATAACTTCCTAACTCCCTCATGAAGAGATAAAAAGGAGATCTAGAGAAAAATACATGATTTTTTATTATTCATTTAATGAGAAGAGAGAGCATAAGTGGGAGAGAAAACATTGCAGCAAATTAGGGCACGATTTCGAAGGATAAAGAGGACAAAAATCCCAAGGAGAGAGGAAGAAAATTAATGCAGCATGTCAACCACACATGTGAGAAGAGTTGGCACATATTTCAAGGGAGAAGTGCATTGAAATCGAGGCAGACTGTACAACATTTTCTGTTGGTATAGTGCACATGTTTTGAGGCAGTCGTACAACATTTATTGCAAGAAATTATACATCATTTATTGCAGTACATAGATTTCTAGGAGCAAATTGTACAACCTGGTGTGAGAGCCAGCAATAAATGTTTTACTTTGACACAAATTTCTAAATTTGGCATGAAAATCAAGGTGTACTTGTTCCTATTTCTCTTGTTGTAATTTCAATAATTTGTTCTCAGAAGCCCTAATAAAAATCATCTCTCTATTGGTTTTCCCTTTGGGGTTTTTCTAGGGGCATTGCTCAAAATATCGTGTGTCATTGAGTGGTTTGATTTATTGTTTTCGTTGTGCAAGTAAAAGTTTCAATGTGTTTCTAGTTATAAATTTCAGTTTTAAAAATGCATTTATGAATGAGAATTAAACTGAGACAAGAAATTTATTGAAACAAAAAACCAAGATTTGAACCTTAAAAATTCACATGGTATAAGAGCATTGATACTAAGAGGGGGGACCAAACAATTTGACACAAGGGTTTGCAACATAATTGTGGTTTGTTCACCGGAAAGAGGGTTGAGCCTTGTTATTAGTTGAGTAGGTCATATGGCTACAGGTTTGAGATTTGAGGATAGGTTGGAGTGAGTAGGTCATATGGCTACAGGTTTGAGATTTGAGGATAGGTTGGAGGGAGCTGGAAATTTCAGGCCTTGGAAGGAAAGGATTTCCTTATTGTTGGAGGAACGGGATTTGTGGAACATTGTCAAGAAAATTGTCACTATTCCTATGGATGCCATTAAATACCATGTCATTCCTCATGTAACCAGAAAAAAGAATGTCTACAAGATGTGGGAATATTTAACCAAGCTATACCAAAGTGATAATCAAAATTGAAAGATGTCATTGAGAGAAAAACTAAGAAACACCAAGATGACCAAAATTGATACAATTGCATCATACCTTGCCAAGTTGACACAGATTTTTTATGAACTAGGTGTTGTTGGATAAAAAGTGGAAGGGGAAAATTGGTTAGAACAACCTTGAATGGTTTTTCAAAACCATGGGATTCATTTGTTCATGGTATTGTTTCCACGGAAAAACTTCTTGAAGATCGGAAGAGCACACGTCTGAACTCCAGTCTTGTTCATGGTATTGTTTCCACGGAAAAACTTCTTGATTGGGAGAGACTTTGGGATGACTTTGTACAGAAGGAGATCAGAGTTGGTTTCAGGCAGGGAGGCCAACAGCATGGGGATGATGAGTAAAATGTGGCTCTTTCAGCAAAGGGAAAGAACAAATCCAAGAAAGGTCATGTTAGAACATAAATCAAAATCTGAAATAAAGATTTAAATTTTGAATTCTTTCTTAAAAAAAATTAACACCATAGATATTTCCTATTTTTTGTCATTTTTCAATAAAATATTTCCTTAGAATTACTATTATATAAACTAATGAAAATTTGTTGTTGTGTTTTGACAGGGTAGATCACTCCTAAATCGTCAATCCTGACGCATATCAACATCAACGATTGGCGGGATTTCGGGGATATAGATTTGCACAATGTTTATCGATGCAATGTTCTCATTCATGGTTCCATTTTGGGACATCATCCTTTGGCTTTATTAGAAGATTTTTTTTCAATTTATCCTGAAGACTAAAATCTCGAAGCCTGAATCAACCCAAGATTATATATTTCCCTTTAAAATTTTATCATAGTATTTTGCTTATATCTCTTTGGTGTTTCCAAACTTAAAATCCATAAGACCAAAGAAGAGAAAATCATTGTTTCATATGATGCAAGTGAAGGTGAATATGTTGTTGTTGGCATGTTTACAGGAAGAGTGTGCTTTTCATTGATGGAAAGAACATTGGCATGTTTACAGGAAGAGTGTGCTTTTCATTGATGGAAAGAACAACAGCGATGATGGAATATTGGTAGCATTGATGGAAAATAGGAAAGTAGAGATGATAACATCGATAATGACTAGACCATGAGAAATTGTTGTCTACAAGCTCAGGATGACGAGCACCGGCCACAGTGTTGGAGTTTCCAGATAGCCATAGGTTATACCGAAGGCCACAAGGAGTGTGCATAGGATTCCTTAGAATCTGTGAGTTTGTAGAAGGAATCAAGCTCAGGAGGGAGAGAGGATTGGAAGAGTTCAGAGGAAGGACGAGGGTTGAAGTGATCACCTCATGGAGTTAAGCTCAGAAGGGTTGATGATGAGTTATTTGGCAAGGAGCCATCGATAATATTGAAGGACGGTAGAGATCCCTGGAGAGAAGAGGAACTATTAGCCATGGGTCGTTATATCCAGTGGATTTTCAAGGAGGATAATCCCAAGATTCATTCAATAATCCAAAGCTCAGAAGGAATGTTGGTTTCTCATTGAGGCGGGACACATGGTGAGAGATCAGCATTGTGTTGTTTCACAAATCAGTAAATTAGAGATAGGAGAATCAAAAACACATGAAGTTTGAGTTTGTGAAGGTGATCACAGTCGTTGATCGAGGAATTTTGTGGGCCATCGAACGGACAAGAGCCGAAATGTGAAGTTGCAAAGTCCTGATTCACGAAGGAGAGATCTGGGTCATCGAATCACTTAGGACTATGGACCATTGATCTGAAACGGTGGAGTTCAAGAGCTCAAACCTTCAAGAAATGAAGTGATCTAACTTCTGACTCTGCAAAATGTGAATTCCCTAAGTGCTTGGCCTCAAGTCACAGCTGAGGTCACGTCAGTGGAGAATGAGGGGAAGGAGCTAGAGTTTCTAGAATCCACCTCAAAGATCAGAAATTAGGAGAATCAAGGTGAATCACAGCAGAATATCTGATGTGTGAAGTCGCGAAGTGCCTTTTTGGTTGGTGTATGGTCATATTCAGTGGTCACATGGAGAGGAACTTATTGCCTCTATGGATATAATCCAATGGCATAGATTAAATAGACAATCTGATGGAAGGGTTATTGTTTTACTTTGTGATTTCTTGACCAGTTACAATTCAATTATATGAGTTGAATCATTGTTCTTGGCATTGGAGATTCATAGTGTAACGAATGAGCTGAATCATTGCTCTTGGGCATTGGATATTCATAGTGTAATGAATTAGGAGAGAAATCATAAAAGAAAAAAGAAGTGACTAAGTGAGGTTGGTTGTTTTCTCTCAAAAATGAGTAGAACCGTATGTAATGAAAATAATAGTATGAATAGAGTGAGAACAAACTCAAAGATGAAGAACAGAAGCAGGACGGAGCAGAAATGGTGAAAAGAGAATAATGTATAAGAACCTAAGAGCATGCGAAGAATAGAGAAAGAGCATATGGAAAGAGATAGCAAGTGGAGCCAAGCATGAATAGACTGAAGCAGAGAAGAATTGAAGAATAGAGAAGAAATGGTAAGCACTGACATATATGTATTTTTGTAAGCTATCATTCAAGAAAATTTTTATAATCAGGTTGGTAGGGTGGTGCTAGGAAGGACTATTGTCCTTAGAGTTTCAAGTGGGTTCTTGAACACAAGGAGTTGTTGCTTCCATCTCATTGTAGCCAAAAAAACCAAGGTGGTAGGGTGGTGCAAGGGAGAACCATTGATATGTATTATACAGGTTGGTGCCCGTGTGACTAGAATTTGGTGCTTCCATCTAGTTGGTGCTGGAACACTCAGGGAGTTGGTGCTTCCTTCTAGTGGGTGATAGAGAAACCAGAGAGTTTGTGCTCTCAACAAGTTGCAGCTTGTTAAAGAAGAGGTTGTAGCCTAATTTTGAGTTGGTGCTCAAAGAAAGATGATGTACAGAACTTAAAAGAATGCCTATCATTCTAAGAAGAAGAGGTTTTCTCCCTTTATTGTTTTCCTCATGAATATCTGTCTCTGTGTATATCATATGTGTGATTGATGTTTGTTATTT
>CBVK0102942103.1:0-16677 GCA_900067695.1 Picea abies
TGGCACTCCATATCAGTGTTTCGCAGCAAGAAGTCCCGAAACATATGCATTAGGATTCACGATATTGTGAACTCTAAAATGTCGATGAGGTGAAGGCATTGAAATTCAACTCGTGCGTGTGTCGGAGTTTCGACATATCGGGAATTGGGGGTCGGTAATTCAAGTCGTTCAACATCATGAGTGTCGAAAATCCCGATAGGAAAAGGTCAGCGTTGACTGTCGTCGGATATCAGGGATTCGAGAAGCAAGCACTTGACCACTGACATTGCGAAGTCACAAAGTCCGATCTCCTAAAGTGAAAAGAGGGGATTCCATGAGGATTTTTGTGGGTGCATATTTCCTGATAGGGAAATAGAAGAGCCATTTGGGGTTCTTCGGGCCGTGAAAGAAGAAAAGATCCTATGCTGACGTGGACCTTACGACCTGCAGGTTGTGTAGGGAGGGCGTCGACATCATTCCACAAATCCTAGAGGGAGTAAAGGCAAATGAAAAAATGGTAGGAGGAGTAAACACCATGAAATACTCAAATCAGGATGTTGCAGATGCCGCCAAATTCCTGGATTTGGTGCAAAAAAATTACATGGATTGCAAAGGAGACAACCCATAAGGTGTGCAACTGTTGGATCCTATGCAATGGATCCTGAGACTCTACAACACAGGGATAATGAATATGCTATATATACCACACTTTGGGCACGGTAAACACATCAATGGATGTGTGAAACAACTCATAGGAAGGGTGCATGGAGGAATTTTGTGGATGGATAGGCCGGTGCCTATCAATGTGAATTTGATCACAGCTATCATTGGGCTACCCAAATATGGGGAGAAGATAGAGAAACACCTAGAAGATAAGACAAATCCAAAGGCCATTTCTGATGAGATTAAGAAAAATATGGCACGGAGAGGGGGAACAGGGGGATCTAGATCAATGACATCACCGATCCTGTGACAATATTTTCCACAAGGCTTTTAGGGTATAAAATGATGTGCAACTTTAGGAAGGAAGAAGTGCTTGTAGGAGTGGTAGCACCTACAACGCAATGCGCTAAGGGGAGCTCGATGAGATGGGCCCTATAATTGCTCAATTCATTCCTGGAAGACTACAAAGATAGACAAGATTGGGGCTCTTAGTTCCACTACTTGTGGTTACTTATTCTCATTGCATTGATAGGGTGGAATGAACTGGTGTACAACATGTACATATAAAGGATAGGAAAGTGTGGCACAAACTGCTACAGTTCTCTTAGGATTTAGTAGTCAATACCTTTAGGATTTCACCATAGATTGTCCAAGAGTTTGGACATATATCAAATTTTCAGGAAGCACGCCACAACATGTGGTTGAAGGTGAAGAGAGACCCATCCAAGGAGTGGCTACAACTGATTTACTGCATGAGGATGCAGGATATACAGATGGAGGTCTAGGAGTGTTCCAAGGAATGGAAAGTTCCTGTAATCCCAAGAAAAGTGCCAAGAGGACAAACTGAGATGCAGAACATAATAGTCCCTGCACAGTAGATAGGCACAACCAGTGCGAGAAAAAATAAGAATGTTGCACAAGGCCAAGTGGGGTGAAGCAACCCAATCCAAAAGAAATGTAGGACATAGAAGAAACCATAGGGTGGTTCCACACAAGGGTCACCATGCACAAGAAAAACACCAGGAGTTACAATAGAATAGGTGCGTGCGGGAGAAGAAGGGACAAAGACACATGATATCCCTATGGACAAATAAATTGGGCAGGAGAAATGCATGGATACACATATTCCAGAGGCATTTGAGCCATTAGATTCCCAAAGGAAGAGGACAGGGGAGAAAGCAAGTGGCCCCAGGAAGAAGGTGAAGGCTCATAGAAAACCACTGGAAACATCACTGACAATAGATGATGTTGAAATAATAGAAACAAAAGTCGAAGATAGACTATTTGAGGTGTGGGAGAATGTTGATAAGCACAAGGATTCAATTTTGGAGCAATTACATGAAGTGAAAATTGCATTGGAGCAGTTGAGGATTAGGGGAGAGAAACCACAAAAAGATAAAACAATGAAATCTAGTGAAGGAATGCCTACTGGAGAAATAATGCAAATCATAGCATAGGGGAGAACCTATTTTATCATAACACCTTATCTATTATTCATCGATGAGGAGGCAACACAGAATCCCCTGAAGTAAATTGAGACATTGGACTTGGCATTTACCAAGATCTCGATGAAGGCGCTCTGTAAATTACAAATTAGTGTCATGTAGGAAATTCAGTGTAGGGAAAGGTTTGATGCGACGAACTTACAGATAGAGCAGGAGGAAAATATCACATTGAAGGAAGAAGTTAGCCAAGAGGGAAGATGAATAAAATACCACAACATAAATTGGAAGAGATGGAGAAGTACATTAGCACAGTATTTTAAACCATCCCAAACAACGCAGAGTGAGAGAGAGTATCTTCTGAAGAGAATATAAGGAAAATATTGTAGGCCTTGGAGTAGTACAAGGACCAAATAAAGGAGCTGGAGGAGCATGTATTACTCACTACTCCTCCAGAAGTCAGAGTGCAGTGAGAAGAGCACGCCACAAAACTTGTAGAGAATATAGCATAGACTATCCAAAGGATGACAAAGTTGTTGGAGCACAATGGCCAACTGTGGACATAAGTCCAAGAATATGGAAGCTTTAAGGATAGGTTCCACGCATCAATGGCATATTTAAAATAATGAAAAAAGACAATATAACCACTAGAAAAGATTAAGACAGCCGTAGAAATGAAGATTCCGAAGTCAAAAGAAACTATAGTACTAGGAGAGAAGATTGTGAGGCAAGCTCAGTTGGAGCCTCTGTAGGAAAAGGATTAATAGCTGGTCATGGAGATTGACGCAACAAAAACAAGAGTGGAATAGATAGGGTTGGAGGGAGGAGATATTTGAAAACCTCCAGTCACTGCACAAATGGTAGAAGCCATGGCATTGAAGAGAAACGCTCAGGAGTAATGCCAACAAGCAACACAGATGTCTGAAGAATTGGGACAAGCAATGAAGGATACATGAGTCAGTGAGTGACTTGGGATGAGTCACTATGTTAGTGTTGGAGACTTGTTGGCGCAAGCCAATTTTGGGAAAGAATCAAGGCATCACTGAAAAATGGGGAGAATGCCTGAAAATGAGGAGCACACTGAAATTAAAAGAAAACCAATGCCGAGAAAAGCAGTTACAAAGTGGACAAGCAACAAGTTGGAGAACGGTTGGATCGAGGACCAACCGATATTGAGTGGTTGAAAAGTGGACAAACCTAATCCACCTAGGGTTAGGGTTTTCGTAAGGTATTTGTCCCAATTTTTTGTATAAGTAGAATGTATTAGGACTGTAAAGGTTGTTGTTGGCAGGTTAGTGAGTTATCCATTTTAGACAGTATGATAATGGATCTGTGAGAAGGTCCAAGTTTTTTGAGGACTGTTGCAATATGTGGAGATCATTTGTAATAGAGGGAGATATGTACAGTGCACAACACTAGATTTTGCATGAAGAATAATAAAGAGTTGAAGCGGAAAATCTTTGTGGATATATCCCCAAGAGGAGGGTGAACCACGATATATCATTTTTATGTGTGAATGTTTGTAGTATTTTTGGTTACATTTTCTTAAATGAATTTATGATGAACATGATAAATGATAAAGGAAGTAATATTGAACACTAAGGAAAGAATTGCAGAACAACACTAAGTAAATAAATTTCATAGCTAGTGTTTATATCTGAATCTTATGTTACAGTAGATGAATACCTATCATTGAATACATGCTTCTATAATGGTTAATGGAGTCTTATTGGAATATTAGTATTATTGTTGTAAACTAATATCTAATGAGGGTTTGAGGGATAACATCGAATAGATCCAATGCCTCTGAGAGAGAAACACATCCCATCCCATGGTTGTAGACATTTGTGTCCTGCGACCACCCATTGAAGCCATCTTGTGTGAGACTGCATAGTGCACTTTGCGCGTTGTGTTGCCTTTTGGTATCTAGAAAGGCTGATGGTCGAAGGGTTGTTGGTAATCCTATAGCTAGAACCTGGGTCAGCCCATAAGTAACCAACAAAAAGAAGAGGCACTCAATAGAATAGAAATAATGCAAAGTGAGGAGACTATCCATTTCTCTTCGTTGTTTTTTCCATAAGCCTAGAATGGTTCCTTATGGATCAACAATCAATGTAGCATGTCTCTTAAACTAGGAGGATAGTGGGAACATTTTCCACTTAAACAAGGGTGAAATGGTACAAAACCCGAGACACCAAGAAGTGGAGAATAACAAATAGCATGGAGTAGTTAGTGGATGTTGTAGTCTGAGAGGAAGTATAAGGTAGTTACCTATAGATCCTTATATGGAGAAATACACACTATAACATCATATAGGAGAACACATAGAAATATAAACATACATACAAAAAAGGTGAGAAAACTATCAAAGATTTTTATTACATTCAAAATAGTCAGTTACATTCTTTAATAGTCGGGTCGGTGGACTCTAACTGTCTATTCAATTGACTTCCTAACCAACTACTCCAATCGAATTGGCTAGTCTACTAGAGGTTATAGTCAACAGAGCCAAATAGACCCTACAACATCTCCCCCCTCCTAAACCCCTTGCTCGTCCCACGCAAGAGGGGAGTGTGGAAAAATAAAAAACTTTTATACTATGTGCTTTTTGAGGTTATTACAAGATGGGAGAGAGAGAGAGAGAGAGATAATATGATGGTGACAAATCTTGATGGGATTTTTGTGCTCTATAGCTTTTCTGATGGTTGCATTGGGTGCGACACTCCTTCAAATGTTGTCTAATAAATTATCCATGCCATTAGTAACAAGTGGTGGGATAAAATATGTCGACTGGAAGATGTATTTATCTTTCAATTGATTGACTCATGTGCTTATTTAAGTAGTGGCGCAAGTCTCATCTGGGTACTAAACTTGTTCTTGATTTATGCATTTCTTCTCTAATTGTTGCATAGGGACTATGTCCTCTCCTCATATAGAAATTTGATAGTTGTGAATAAATGCATTGAATGTATTCGATCGGTCACATAGCTTGTATTAGATAGTTTTTTGTACCTAATCCTGGTAACTGACTGACTGATTATTTTGGATTTTCTTAACTTAGCTTTTTCTTTTAATATTTTTATATATTTTTATTATTTTTCTTTATTTTGTTTTTGGACTTGGGTCGTCCTGGTGGGTTTTCGACCTAGTCAAGTCCTACTAGCACCCTAAAGGAGGTTTTTATTAGTAGGGATTTAGGTGACTATGTATGATATATTTTTAGACATACCCCATTGGCTAATTTATTGAAAGGGTGACCTTGTAGTGTTTTTAAATGTATTACTCCTAAAATTCGAATTCACTCGACCACATATGGACCCATCCATGTAGTCTCTAACTTGTTTGGTTTACCTTTTACTCAACTTTAATATAGCAGTACCAAGTCTCCATTATTGATGTCTTTCTTCTTAATGTGTCGATCATGCTAAGAGTTTTGCTGACTTTTCTAAATTTCCTGATGTTGTTGTGCCAACATCCTTTCTAATTCTAATTGGCTAGGTTGGTAGAAGCATTGTCTTGTATTCACCATGTGATAAAATTCTAAAACAAAAGCTATCTGACCTGCATGTGTGCAAAAATGTAGTGGGATCACTGCTTCTTGGTCATCAACTAGTTTAAAGGGTGTTTGGCCAATCAATCTTTTATATGTTGTTCTATATGCCCACAACATTGTTGGAACTTTGTCATCCCAATTGTCTCTATCGATACCACATATCTTCGTGAGGCCCTTATGTAGTTTTTTGTTAAAATATTCCACGACCCCATTAGATTGTGGGTGATATGCAGTTGTTTTTCTATGGTAGATCATGAATTTTTTCAACAATACTTAGATTGTACTATTGATGAAGTGGGTTCCTTGATCATTGATTATCGTTAAGGAATAATTGAATCTGGTTATTATATTTTCATAAATAAAATTTGCAGCTATTTCCTTTGTAAATTTCTCGATTGTTTCTTCTTTTTCCCATTTTGTTAAGTATTCAACGACTGTAATAATGTACTTTTCTTCTAACCTTTTCACTCTTTTTGGGAAAGGATAGACAAAATCAATTGCCTAGATTTCAAATGGTAAACTGGGATTTATAGAGTGCAAGGGAATTTCATTCTTCAACAATGTTCAATCTAGCCTTCGAAATTTGTCACATTTCTTTACTTTTTCTCGACAGTCTTTGTGTAAGGTCGGCCACCAAAGACCGACTTGAAGGATTTTCCTGGATGTCATGTCAGCCTGAAAGTGACCTCCTACTAGGCATGTGTGTGCTTTGTTAATGATGTCTTCACGTTCATGCTCTAATGAAAATATTCACAGAATGTTGTTGAGTCCTGGGTTATAAAGATATCCATTCATGAGGGTGAATGGTGCAACTTTTATGGATAGGATTTTTTTTAATTGGTTGGGAGGTGTTGGCCCTCGACCAAGTTTTGAGGAAACATTGGTTGTGTTTGAACATTTTTAGGACTTCGACAGGCTGGTTGAAGACGAACCACCCATGCGAAGCGGAGATCGTGGGATCCCACCCATTTTGTGGGCTTTTGGGGATTTTAGGGTTTATGTAACGGGTATGGGATATTGGCCCATGGGTTTGCCCATGCTTAGGCCTTTTTGTAATGTATAAATAAGTAGCTAGGTGATGTAAGTAAGGGAGTAGTGTGGCTTTGTGCATGAATGTGTTGAGGCTTGTAGAGTTAAGTGGAAATGTTTTGTAAGTGCTCTGTGCAGACAAACTATATAAGGATTTGTTCTTTGATCTAACTTGGGGAAGGAGGATCTGGTGAGGTGCGCACAGATATCCTATCCCTTGTGGAGTCAACTCTATGGCTTGGTGCATGTAAGAGGATTGAAAGAGATGAATAAAGAAGGAGAGTTTGTGGATGTAGCCCCACACTAGGGTGGACCACGTATATCCCGTGTTGATGTGTTTTATGCAATGTTATTCATGATATTTAGGTATGTATTTTCTTAGTTCATTGTTCTTGATGTGTGATAGGTATATCCATTGATGCATAGTTCTTTATTATGTAAATGAATGTTAGATCTGAGCTTATGATATGTGCTAAGAGGTTCCAAGGGTTAGATTGTGATCGTTACTGCGCTAATCTATCATCAGGGTTAATCTGCGATGTAAATAAGAATCATAAATTATTGCATATTGTTGGCTAAGTGATCTGTTAAGTATTGTAATCAAAGATCTATCTCCCAGCTAGGTTGTAGACATTTGAGTTCTACAACCCCCCCTGCCTCTACCTCAGGTGAGAATTCATCTGCTTCGCAGGTGTTGCCGAAAGGGCCGGTAGTTAGGGTTTTGTTGGTGCATTGTTGAAGCATTGAACCTTGGGTCTACCCCTGTGCCAATAAATGGTTCTCTTGTCGGGACTGAAACTGTGATGGAAGGTAACTGAAGAAAAGATAAATTTTTGTGCATAGATCTGTTGATGTAGTGCACAATATTCTAATCATATTGCGAAGCTTTGTGCTAAGAAAAAGATGTATGATCTGAATAAAAGAGGTAATATCTTAAAGATTTGTGCTCTGATAAAGGTAAGATAAGTGAAAATGTTTGCTTCAAAAGTATGAATCTAGGTATGTTTGATAGATCTTGTCCTATTCTGAAAACTAGGGCACAACTAGAAGAAAGAAGATTTGATATGAATAGTTTTGATAGAAATAGTGAAATACATGTTATTCCTATGCATAGAAAGAATTTTTGGATGAACAAGTGGATGCAGAAGCCTAAAAAGAATTTTTGAAGATTGCATGTCCATCATTGTGGTCCCAATGTGCAATACAGGAAAGGTTGGGGATCACTTAAAATAAAAAGAGGATTGACATTGTGTTATAACTGCAAAAGATCACATCTTGCTAAGGAATGCCCTGGTATAGCTCCTATTTGTCTTTGTTGTAAAGCTATTGGTCATGAAGTGGAGGATTTCCCTAGAATGATTGCTATAGTTGAAAAGATGAACATGAGACAAGAAAACTATGAAGAAGGTCAAGAAACTAAGGATATGTTAGAGAACCAGAAAGAATCAAAGACTATGTTATTACAACTCAAAGAAACATTGAATGATCATCGAGACATCAATTTACCATATATCTTAAAAGAGAAGCAGTGTATAGAAATGAGAATATGACACTTCAACATAGAATATGTCTTGGATGAGGAAACACAGGTAAATATTATGCCAGAAAGATCTTGGGAAATTTTGGGAAAGCCTGCTATAGTACCTTCATTGGGAAGGATAGGTTTATTTAAAGGAAAGGTGATAACCCTATGTGGAAGAGTTACTAATATACCTATGATTTCTCATGGGACATCGACCGAAGAAGAATTTGAAGTCATTAAGTTTGTGGAGAACAATGCCCCGTTTGCACTTTTGTTATGAAAGACCTAGATTAAAAGAGATCAGATCTGAATAAAATAAGAAGAGGAAGCTACAGAACAGAAAACACAAGAATTAAGGGATTTCATAGCCAAAAAAATAGCACGACTAATAGAATAACAAGAGAGAAAGTCTAAGAAACTAAGGGCCAGAGACTTATCTATCGAAGTTGAAAGAAAACAGGAAGGCTTGAAGAACATGTCCATGCAGGAGAGAAGATCACTTACCCCATAAGTAGTAAGAGAAGAAGTATTACCCTTGAACCCTTTGAAAAACCCTCAGTAGTGAAAATTTACTACACTAAGAGACGATAAGAATGAGAATGGAAAGAGGAACCAAGAGACTCAAATCACAAGAAAGAAAGCAAGTAATCTCAACAAGAAGAAAGCAAAGTTAGAAATACTGCAGGAATTTCTAGAGGAAACTTCGCAGAAGGCAGGATTGCAAAATTTGAACCTCATCGGAATAATCAAACAACGTAGAATGGGACTTCACCATGGCGAAGCTATATGACCGTTGGAGGCATCCCGACCTTTAAAATGATTCTCCAGAATGGCTAGAAACATAGTTATTATAGGAAATATCGCCATTGGACCGTTGCGACCGTGCCATAATGGATGGATTAAGGCATTTCGACCCATTGAAGGAATCCATTACAACGTTGTTTATTTATTACATCGAATGCCATACCGAGACCACTTTTGCAAACTAAGATATTTAATCTAATAGAGAAGTGATCGCACACTGCACTGTACTATATAGACCTCACAATTGAATCGATTACCTTGAGTGTCCATTCGCCTACCCGATTTATTTGATTACGAGTGTGCATGTCAGGCGACCTTAGCGCAGTAGATAAATCTATAGAGGATATTCTAATAGACCTCATGGATGAGAAATTCATATCTGTAGGTATACAATCATCGTCGAAGGGTGGATTGCAAGCATCCCCCTCAAATGGACGTCGATCTGTGCCATCCCAAACTGCGACTGAGAAAAGAAGAAAGCACTGCGACAATCTGGCGAATGCGAAGCATATCCCGTCGGTCTTGCCTAACTACATCCTGCCTATGGCTGGCGTGGTTAGTTGTGAAAATTCCCCATGATATTTTGAGTACATGATGATCAATGCATTCCTCCTGAAGGGGATACTAGCAGTCGGATCACAGTTGGGACTGATCCCAGATCTCAAGATCAATGATTTCAACCTTGGAGACCGAAAGAACTATGCGATGCTCGCACTGCATAGATACATGATGAAGACGACTGGGAATAATCCAAATATATTTCCCCAGCCATGGATTAAAGAGATCACGCAGTTGAAAATCTTAAACATGATGAAAATCTCCAACTTTTGCAGACATCAGGAGGTTAATGCCTACGTTAGACTCCTCCTATCGTGCTACCATGGAGGTGATCTCTAGTTAGATAGGTGCGTGAATATGGATCTGACATTGATCCACATGAATAGTGTATTGATCATGTAGGGACCAAACCCTCAACAATTCTACCCATGGAAGACATTAGATCGATCCCTAGCATAGCGGATCAAGGAGGTGTATGGCGATGTGGAGAAGGGGAAGAGAGGCTACAAGGTAGCTTCCATCCAGGTTGGTGCAATCCGTCTAGCTTGTCAGTTGATCGCTGACAAGAACGTCAAGAAGAACCAATCGACACAGGTCACAGGGTTCTTAGTCGACCTCGTCGGGAAGTGTGTCGAAGGAATGCAGATGAAATGGGTGAGCTACCTCGTCAATGAGTTGGAGAAGGAATGCTACGAAGCGCATGACCAAGGCTATGAATTTAAATTTAGTTGGTTGTTTATTCTCATTGCATTTGTCTCTTGGGAGATGCCAGAGGGAGAGACATTCCTGGAAGTCGAGCCATTAAATCCATTGTCTGCGAGGTTCACCACCTTATGGTATATGAGCAATATGGCGAAGCAGTGGAAATCAAATGCAGTGTTCCATTCTTACTACCTATAGCTCAAGCATGCCATTGAATCATTCCCCCGAATGACCCTCAACACCTTGCATACATACATGCCATTAGCGAAGTTCCATGCAAATCAAAACTTCATCAACATCACTGCGCACAGGGACGAAAATAAAGAGGAGATGCAGTCATACTACAAATTGACTGATGAAGACATGGAGCAAATAACCAAGGAATGGCCAACCAAATTCCTTGTACTGGTTAGGGATGAAGAACTCTCTGACCTCGATATCATTGGAAGCCCTTTGGTCATCCAGACTAAGTATGATGGACAAAGAAGCGCAAAGAAAAATAAGAAAAGGGAGGAATTGCAGGACATCGACAGTGAGGCAAAGGACAATGCATCGGAGGAAATTGTGCCACTCACCTGCAGGAGGAGGAGGCGATGAAGTAAACCAAGAGGAGGAAGGGGAAGAAGACAAGAAAGAAAAGGGTGAAGTAACACCGCCAAAGGATCCCCTTACAGAGGCTGAGGCATCAAAGAAAAGGAAGGCTTCTCCACAGAAACCGTCAGCATGGAAGAAGTCCCTAGCCAATAAGCCTCAGTCACAGAATGTGCTCACAGTGGACGACATCAAGCTCATCATAACAACCATCAAGGATGCCTCAGAAGACATCTTACAGAGACATGGAGAAAAATAGGAGTTGATGTACAACATAATAGAGAAGGAGCTCAAAGACATCTAACAAGTTATCTAGTTGAACTGTGTAGTGTCTACTGCGCCATCCTTAGAAGAAAATATAGAATTGAGGGATGATCCCACCCATTTGTTAAGGTTAGAAGATGCGATAGAGGTTCAACTTTGTCAAACCCTAAAGGAAAAGGAGGAGGCTGCAGAGGCCTTGAAGCAAGAAAAGGAGAATACCTTAGAGAAACTTCGGGTTGCGCAACAAGAGAAAGATGACCTTAAGGTGAAGTTTGAGAAGAACAATGAAAAGATACAAGAAGAAAAAGAACAACTGCTTGTAGAGCAGACTGTATTCAAGGAGGTAGTGACTAGAGTACTCCAATCAATGTCAGGTTTGGAACAAGAGGAACCAGATTCCACTAATATGAAAGTGGGGAAGATCGTTGAATTCATTCAACAACTTCAAGCATGGGTAGCAGAGTTAGAAATCCAAGAAATACCTAGCACTCCGCAAGAAGTGAGAGATCAGAGGGAAGAAAGTGCTAGGAGCACAGTAGAAAGACTCAGGGTGTTGGCCTCAGAATGTAAGCAACTAAGTAATCGAAGTGCGTAGACCTATGAGCACCTTGTAGAAGACCTGGAGCTGAGGACATTGGAGGCACAACTCTAGGAGGAGAATCAACAAGTGTCAACTGTGAAAGTGCAGATGAAGATGCTTAGTGGAGTGGAGAAGATGAAGAGGTCACAGGAGTAGCGTGTAGTTCAATAGCAAGTCACTGCCATCCAGAGTAGAGTTATGGAGGTGACACAGACACTCCAACCGATGCAGGACAAGGCCTGCACACTTTTTGAAGAGATCAAGGGACAAGGATCACAGTTGGAACAGGTGGTCGCAACAATGGAACAATGCCTAGAAGGGCCTGTTACTGAGCAAGTAATTCAGGAGTTCATCAAGAAGGAGGCTTTGGCAAAGCAGCTCGAGCTAAGATAGAGGCCTTCAAAGAAGTATTACCCAAATCAAAGTGACTTGGGATGAGTCACATGTGAGTGTTGGGGGCCTTTTGGTCCTCAACCAATTTTTGAGGAAACGTTGGTCGTGTTTGAGCATTTTTGGGACTTCGATAGGCTAGTCAAAGATGAAGCACACAGGTGAAGCAGAGATCACGGGATCCCGCCCATTTTGCGGGTTTTTTAGGATTTTAGGGTTTATGTAATGGGCATGGGATGTCATCCCATGGGTTTACCCATTCTTAGGCCTTTTTGTAATGTATAAATAAGTATCTAGGCGATGTAAGTAAGGGAGTAGTGTGGCTTTTTGCATGAATGTGTTGAGGTTTGCAGAGCTAAGTGTAAGCATTTTGTAAGTTTTGTGTGCAGACAAACTGTGTAAGCCTTTGTGCTTTGATATAACTTAGGGAAGGAGGATCTGGAAAGGTGTGCGCAGATCTCCTATCCATTGCGAAGTCAGCTCTAGGGATTGGTGCATGTAAGAGGATTGAAAGAGACTAATAAAGAAGAAGAAGAGTTGGTGGACATAGCCCCACACTAGGGTGAACCATGTATATCTTATGTTGATGTGTTTTATGCAATGTTGTTCATGATATTTATGTATCTATTTTCTTAGTGCACTTTTCTTGATGTGTGATAGGTAGATCCATTACTGCTTAGTGCTTTATGATGTAAATGAATGTTAGATCTGAGCTTATGATATGTGCTAAGAGGTTCCAAGGGTTATATTGTGATCGTTACTGTGCTAATCTATCATTAGGGTTAATCTGTGATGTAAATAAGAATCATAAATTATTGCATACTATTGGCTTAGTGCTCTGTTAAGTATTGTAATCACATATTTGTGTCCCAGCTAGGTTGTAGACATCTTAGTTCTGCAACCCTCCCTGCCTCTACCTCGAGTAAGACTTCATCTTCTTCACAAGTTTCGCTGAAAGGGCTGGTAGTTAGGGTTTTTTTGGTGCGTTTTTGAAGCGTTGAACCCTGGGTCTACCCCTATGCCAACAGGAGGTCTTCAAGTGCTTTCCCTTCTTCTAGAAAATTTACAATTTCTTCATAAGTTTGTATCCAACAACTCATCATCTATTCTTGTCGGAACTTCTACTTTATAAAGTTGGGAAATATGGTTTAGGACGACATTATTCTTTTCCATTCAGACTACTACTTCGAAGTCAAATTCTTGAAAGAGTAGTAGCCATCGTTTTCCCTTGATGGACTAGTTTATTAACTAGATTTTTCAGCGCTTGATGGTATGTGAAAAATGTAAAGGGATTCACTAATAGATAGTGTTTAAATTTATTGTAAATGTGTTGAACCTTCACAAAATAGATCTAGTTGGGAATTGACATACACAATTGCAGAGAAAATAGAAGAAAAGAGAAGCAAGAGAGAAAGAATGGAAGAATTCTCATTAACCAAATGAATGAATGATAATTTACACATGATATACTCTGTATAACTCAACCAATGCGCACTGGAGGAGAATCCAATGCGCCATAGTGGTGGTCTAGAGTGATATGGACACACACCAACAATTACAGGAGTAAACTACCACCTAGTCTAGTCTCTCAAGCAATTACGAGAGTGAACTACCACCTAGCTGAGTTAACTAGTCTATCAATCATCAGTTAACTGACTGAAACAGATTGAAGTGAGGAGGAGATCAGGGAGTCATGATTAATTCTCTAGTATAGTGATGATCCCAAGGACAAATCACATTACCTAGTGATCATCACATTGTTGCATGGTGATAATACCAATGTGGCATCTAGACTCCACTCAACTGATCAAGCTGAAGTGTGAACTGAAGAGAATAATCTCCTAGAGGAATATTCTCCCTAAAATATAGGAGACTAAATAATGACTAATAAACATAGGGAAAACCTTAGGAAAAATAAATCCTAGGTGTCTGTGAAGTAACTCCAACACCCCCTTGAACATCACTATGGTGAAAATAAAGAATGGGTCCCGTCAATGAGGCCATGTTAGGTACCCAAATACAAAAGATAAACTAAAATAAATGAGGAAAGAGGGAAAACCTCATGGGAAAATCCGCCCCTCCCCCCCCAAAGTAAAATGTATGTAAAAAGGAGAACTGATAATTGCTAGGAAAATGTGTCCTTCACTCCAAGATGACTGCATAGAGAATGGAACTTCTTCCTAGTGAAGTTCTTGGTGAAGATGTCTGTAGTCTATTCTACTGAAGGACAGAACTGTAGGTCGATGATCCCCTTGTGTACTAATTCCTGGATGTAGTGCATGTGGATCTCGATGTGCTTCGTCTACTGCCTCTAAACTGGATCTCTGTAGAACTTCAAAGTGCTCTGGTTGTCACACTAGATGATGATCGGTCGATGAAACTAAATTCCCAACTCAGTGAGAAAATGTTGTATCCACATATCCTGAATGGTTATGTTAACTACCCCTTTGTACTTTTCCTTAGCTAAAGATAGAGCATTAGCATCCTACTTCTTGCTCGACCAACAAATAGGTCCATAACCAAGACTGAGTGAGTAACCAAATGTGGAATTGTGATCAATGCTATCACCAAACGAGTTAGAATAAGTGAACCTGATGAGGTCCAATGCATATTTTTCTAAATAGTGAATTCCAGAGGTGATGGTTCCCTATACGTATCGAAGGATATGCTTTGTAGCCTTCCAATGTAGCTCATGCGACTCTTGCACGAACCTGAAGACTGCTCCAACTTCATAGGAGAGGTATGGCCTAGAGTGTCTGAGATACAACAAGATCCCCACTGGCTATCTGTATAGTGTGTTGTCAACTAGTTGAGTGTCCCCACCATCCTCAAGTCTTACTCCTGATAGGAATGGATTCGAGGGAGACTTGTCGTCTGTCATGCGAAATCTCTCAAGGAGATCTCGTGCATACTTGGCCTGAGAAAATTTGATTCCTGGTGCATATTGACTAATATTGAGTCCAAGGAATAATATAGTGGACCCATGTCCATCATCAATAACCTTTCATGCAACATCCTATTGACTGTAAAAATCACCGAAGTCGAGCAAGCGATGATCAACAAATAATCAACATACAAAACTAGGAGTAGAAGTGAATTAGCCATCCTGAGCATGTAAATATTTGGGTTTGATTTACAACGTACAACGTTTTGTGTCCAATCCTTTGGAAGCTGCAATGGAAAGTGCCAAATATATTTAATCCATATTCACTAATGGAGTGAAGGTCTCATCATAGTCAATGCCATGCACCTGCTAAAAGCCTTTGGAAACTAGCCTAGCTTTGTATCTTCTAATATGTCCATATGTTATGCTCTTAGTCTTGTAGACCCATCTGCACCTGACAAGTTTACTTCCTGAGGGAAGGAGAACCAGATCCCAAGTATGGTTCTCGAGGAGGGATTTGTACTCCTCCTGCATGGTAGATTCCCAAAAGGGATTTCTAGCAGCCTTGTCACCAGATTGTAGATTTGAATATTGAACTAAGAAAATATTCCTGGGTTGCATCAGTTTAGTGGAAGTGAGTGCAATATGAGGCTCCTCAAAATCATATTGAGTCCTCCTAATATCAGCTGGATCCCCAACAAGATCCCCTGTACCCTGGAGAGTAGTCTGGACCCACTTGGGCCTTTTCTTTAGTTGTGAATCTGCATCTGGATCCACTAACTCTGCATATATTTGTACTGAATCTACATCTAGATCATCTGAATCCTCTGAATTGGAACTCTCATCTGAAGAAGAGTCGACATGTGTATGCTCATCATCTCTGACAGGTGGAAGAACAATTTGTCTGCATGCGCCTACTGAGGTACATGCAAGACACTTTCCTCGAATTGGAAACTATTCTCTATGATGAGTTGGTTCGATGAAAGATCAATGAGTCTGTATCCCTTCCCACCATTGGGGTATCCAACAAAGATACGCTCTATGCTCTGTGGATCATTTTCCTTCCTATTCTCAGAGGGAATCCCGACCCATGCACGTGAACCAAAAATATGAAGGTGGGTCACTTCTGGTTTGAGGTTGCTCCAAGCCTCGTAGGGGGTATTATCCTTGATAGATATATGGGGATATATTTTTTGGATGTGGGTTTCACAATTAAGCACTTCATCCCATAATATCTGTGGAAGTGACTTTGCATGTAGCATGGAAGATGTCATCTCTTTTAGAGATCTATTTTTCCACTTAGCAACTCTGTTTTTCTATGGAGTGTAGGGAATTGTGTGATGCAATTGAATCCATGTCTCATGAAAAATATTATGTATCTCATGGTTGACATACTCTCCCTTGTTATTTGTTTGGAGGAATTTGATTTTCTTTCCTGATTGTGTCTCAACAAGAGCTTTGAAATCTTTGAGGTGTTGAAATAGCTCTAATTTTTTCCTGAGAAAGTAAATCCATGTGAAGCGTGAGAAATCATCCAAAAAAATGAGAAGATACCTTTCTTTACTAATTGATGGATGCAGAAAAGGGCCTATAAGGTCACTATGGATAAGATCTAAAGGAGAGGAAGCCTTTTGAGTCTTTCCTTTGTCGAATTTCTCTTGATGGTGTTTTCCAAGAACACATCCCTCACAAATTCATTTGGAGAAGTGGATCTTG
>CBVK0102942130.1:0-14130 GCA_900067695.1 Picea abies
TATCAAGTCTTGAGTCATCACGAATTTAGACCAGCTTCCCCGTAGGTCTCGTCGCTTGTTACAGTTACCACCACATATTGAGTCTCTCCCTTCTAAAAGGAATAACATTATCAAATCTGGTACACACACCTCCACTTATCATACTTGTGATCATACAAGGGTGAGTATTGAATTGAGTCAAAAATTTATTGGGAGACCTTCAACTCCCATACCTTCAACCAAAATGGTTGTAGTGTCGGAGGTTCCCATCATCACCCCTGTCCATCCTATAGTGAATACTTAGCCTATAGCCATGAACCCTTTTGGTTCCCTTTTTCACTTGCCAAGCTATAATGTTCATTCCATCCCTATGGCCTCGAGTCCTTTTTCTTATGGTATGCCAAATTTCACATCGTAATTTTCTCCCTCATCCTCCTCATACTCCATTCTCTTTGGTGGTACCCATGTCCCACAAAAAACACTTACAATTGGAGGATTTCCTCCTTTTAACCCCGGGTCTAATCTTGTTCCTAATTCTTCTGGATGGAGTAACCAACCTGGAGGACAAGATACTTCTTACGATCTGTCCTTTACACCCACCTCCTCTATACTGATTATGAACAACACGTTTGGCATGAAGAATCCACCTTTATCCTCGAGATTCACACACGGAGGAGGTCATTTTCATTCCTTGGGAAACCCCCAATCCGAAGCCACTCCGGCAAGAGGAAATTTTTACAACCCTCATTAGAACATTCCTACTAGAATGGTGGCCAACCAACCACTCATGAATCGGTTCAAAGGAAGTTCTTACAATCCTAGACAAGGCCATGATTCTTACCAGAACCCTGGATGGGCTGCGATTTCCTACCAACAATATTTCCAGGGAATTTGGGGGCCTAATGCAGCAACCTCGTCTCCCTTTTCTAGCCATGCTTAATCTTCCAGACTTTTCTAAGTTAATGAGTTATCATGTGCGTCATGATCCAACATGCCCCTCCGTCCCCACCAAGATTCCTTTGGATATTCCAAAATTCAAAGGCAAGAATGATGAGGATCCTGGTGATCACATTACTACTTTTCACCTTTGGTGCTCTTTGAATACCCTTAACAATGATTCTATTCCATTAAGATTGTTTCAACAAACCCTCATGGGGGTTTCCGCGAAATGGTATATCGAGCTACGTAGGGGGACATAAAGAACCTTTAATCCGATGGTCTTAGTCTTCCTCAACCACTTCCAATTGTCAGTTCGTTATGATGTTACCTTAGGAATTTTTTCGACCTTACGTTAGGACAAAGCCACTCATATCTCAGATCACATCAAGGAGTTGTGTAGAAAGAATAGGTTGATCAAGACCTCTATAACCTCAGAATTCCAGTAGTCAGATATTATATATGATTATTCTGGGATGCTATATGAGATTCTTCCATATGCACTGAGGTCAAACTATGACCCTAGACAAAATCTTGGACCTCATGCCGATGGAATTGTAAGCTCCGCCAATGTGAAATTTACAGACTCAGTGACAAGCCATTTGAAAGAGTTGTCTCTAAACCAGTCTGTAGGAGGGCCATATTTGTCTGTGTCCCCCACTCCCACTCAGTCGACGGATGTACATTCTATGTAATCCTCGACTAACCTGAATGGTAACTTGCAACTAGGAGGGAATAAAAAGAAAGGACGTAATAATAATCATAGGGGTGGAAAGAATAATAATAAACCCAAGGACAAGAGTAATAATGAGAAGTTGCATAGTAATGTTGGTGAGGGAAAAAAAGAAAGGCAGAGGGTGAAGTTTCCTTGCAAGATTTGTACATATGACCACCTTACCTATTTATTCCCGAAACTTTCAAAAGCTATGAGGCTTGTGTAATGACCCTAATTGGATACATGTTTAAAGATTATAAAGTAAAAGAAATTAAAATAAATTAATTATGGTTAACTGAGTAATAATTCAAACTACAGATCACATTTAGTGACCTGTGAAATAAAATTAAAAGATCAATGAGAAATGATATAAAAATGGTGGCGTATGCAGAGAGGGATAACCATGGATCCCGAGAAGATAAAACATTAACTCATGACGAAGGACAGAGGATGGAGGGTGGTTGAAGGAGTAAGTGCGTGAGTCGGAAGTGAGGAATAAGGGATGGGAAGAGGGGGATGTGTGCACCATTCAACGGGGATGGATGTTGCGGACTGTGTGGCCTAAGAACTATTATCTTTTTCCATGAGCAGAGATTCTGCATTTGCTGTGAGCAGCGATTTTCTGTGCACTGTGGTATTGGCTGTGAGCCTGTGATATTTTGTGGACTGTTGGCTTGCTGTGAGAAAGGAATAGAGTGTTCTGGACTGTGAAATTTTATCAGGGGAGGCACTGAGTTGCTGAAGGTTTTGGGCATGGAGGGCCAGTATATCCATAGATATCCTGGAGCTAGGTAGTTTTCCTAGTTGGCAGGGAGGACAATAGTTTTGGACAGTTATTTTCCTGTTTGTTGCAGGGTTGATCTGTGTAGCAGGGAGCAGAAAGGCAGCACCAAAGCAAAGAGGCAAAAAAAATTATCATAAGATCCAGGTACTTGTTATGTTGTGTATTTATTTCATACTATAAATAATTTAGTATTTATTGATAAATCCAAGTTACTAAAGTTGTTGTTATAAAAGTCAATATCATGTTATGAAGTTTTGTTTCAGTTTACTTTCTTAAAATGTTTAGGACACTTAATGATGTTTAGAATTATATGGGCATTACATATGGTATCAGAGCATCTTAGTTCGAAATCTGGGGCCTAAGGGCCAAAACCCAGAGTGTTAACTCCAGCCACGCTTTACCTGCAAGAGATACACGTTCAGTTTGACTAAATGGGACTGATACATGATACAGTATGGTATCCAAGCTATTGAGCACGGAAAAGAGAAGTCATAACTTCATTTTATTTGAGCAATGTTGTTAATAAAGTTTCGGGTAGAATAGACACCTGGAACTGATGAAAATGTCGTGGGAAGCTTTTGTCGAAGGCTTGAAACTGGTAAGATCCAATAACTACAAAAATTATACTAAATAAAATGCAAAAGACATTTGTGAGACCTTGAAAAGGCCTACTTTACCTCGAACTTACCTAAATGGGGAACTGCAGATGCGCAGGCTAAAAAAACAAAAGAAATTTAGCAGACTTATATTATGCAGGAACAGTGTAAACTAGTTGTCTGTATTGACCTCGGTGAAGTTTTAAAATAATGAAGAATCTCCGGAACGTTAGACACATACAAATTTCAACCGTTCCAAAAGAAGTAAATTTGTACACCACGTGGCGTTTCATGCAACTAATCGATTTCCCAAGGAAGAGTTGTCTGTTATACGGGAGAACGGATCTGCACTGTCAGATCTCAGGCGAAATCCCGTTAGCCGTTAGATCTAGAAAATTTGTGCGGGGTTTAAGCCCTAACATGCATAGGAGGAGTCCTAGAAGAGTCATCAGGAAATCTGAGTCATCGGGGTTTTGTTAAGTCTGAGAATCGAGGACTTGTGGTTCTCGAAATCCTAAGAATGGATCCTAGCCGTTGATCTCGGCAGGACACGTGTCATCTTTCTGGGGAGGCGTCGGGATTTTACCATCAGAGATTTTAGGAGTGTAGAAATGTTGCATAAGGAAATCATGATTCATGATTTCCCAATAGGATCTGAGTCATTCATTACGAGGACGTGTGTCAGAGGATCCCAAGGGATCGGAGTTCGGCATATCGGAGTTTCCAAAGTCGTGAAACTCTTGCACAATGAAATCGCGATTTGCGATTTCCCGATACAATTAGAGCCGTCCATCTGTGGGACAGGTGGCAACCATCAAGAACCCATCGGAAAATCAGGAATCGGCGTATCGGGGATTTTGTGGACATGAAACCTTTGCATTTCAAAACTGCGAAGTACGAAACCTCGAAATAGTGAGGGGCGATCAGGACCGTCCATCAACAAGGATGCGTGGTGAGAGATCTCGAATAGTTTGGAGTTCGAGATATCGGGAGTTCTGGAGTAGTGAAACACTCGCGCAACGAAATCGCGATTTGTGATTTCCCGACACCATCATAACCGTTGATCCAAGGGACGTGTGTCCAAGAATCTGAAAGAGCTCGGGGTTCAGCATTTCGGGTTTTCTGCATACAAAGGAATCACGACTAGAGAAGTCGCGAAGTCCTGAAATGCGACGGGTCCCACAACCATAGCATTTAAGTGGAGGAAAGGTGTCACTCCATATTGGGGTTTGGAGCTAGCAAGGGTCTTTGAACGAGTGCGTTTAAAAACGTGAACCCCGAGATGCGATTTCCCGACGGAGTTTAGGGTACAACATAGGATAGGTGTCAGAAGGTCCAACCTTGTTGGGAGTTAACAATAGGTGGCATCGGGTATCGGGATATCGAGAATTCCGTAGACACGGGATTCATGCAATGCGATATTGCGATATCCAAAATCCCGATAAGGGATAAGACTGTGGTCACAAGGCGAGAACATGTGGACCACGAGCATAGCTTAAAGGGCTAATGTGCTAGGAGCTCATCGAGGATCGGGGGATCAGGAATCCTAAGGACGTGCGCGCGTCGACATCGCAAACGCCGAAACCCCGAATCCCGATAGAGTGATACAAAGCTGCGGTCACGGAGGCAGGTCATATAGACCAAGGTATAGCCAATAGGGGCTAGCCAATAGAGACGAAGCTCATCGGAAAATTGGGAATCGGGAGTCTGTGAGGACAAAGGTTCGTGACGATGAAAGTCGCGAAACCCCGAATCCTGACAGGAAATAGGAATACGGTCACATAGGACAGGGTCATATGGGCCAGAGCGTAGCTATGAGAGGGATAAATCTAGAAGGGAGCGCATCAGCATAGCGGGGATCGCAAATTCCGTGGATAGAGGTATAAGGGTGTTGAAAACCCCGAAAATCTGATGTAGGATAGGTCTGGGGTCACATGGAATGACGGTCATAAGAGAGGGAATTCTAGCCTGGAGGGATAGCGCATAAAAGCGGATTGGTGAATCGGTAACCGGGAGTTTAAGGAAAAAAAATTCTGGACATTGGGGATTATGAAACCCCAAAACCCAATGAACGGGATTCCTGTAAAAAAAAATTGGGCACGGCCCGAGGTAGAGGCTGTGAAGAAATGAGAAAGACCTGTGGGTCGTATATTGACCAGTGACTCCCGGGAAATCCAAAGAGCCACTTCAAATCGGTTGATGAAATTGAATGATCGTGTATACCCATATAACAACATACATACACATATAATAACAGGCATTCACCGACAAATGAAATTGTAAATACAAATGAAGTAAATTGAAGGCAGAACACCAAAATCTATACAGGGCTGGAATTACAAGCAAATCATTTCTATTTTGCAAAAAAATATATATATAGAAGATTACCATTCCTTACCACAGCGTAAGGATGGTTGGTGAAATTTCTTAATTCAAATAACCCCGCGTTCTTGATGAAGGTACTAAAACTGTGCACAACTAGCGGACTGAATCGTACCTCTTACCATAGTTGAGGGTGAGCTCTGCAATGTGTACAGACAGGGGGTTGATTCCCAATATTTTAGAGAGACTCGACTCCAGGTCCTGGATCTTGTCAGTGGCCACCTCAATATACTTTGTTTCTGCAAAACAAATTGGAGCGTATACAACATTAATCAACGCTAGTGAAGTGCTCAGAGCGACGGTGAGGATGTGAGCCATGGCAAGGTAGATTCGGGAAACCTCTGAGCAGAACAGAGGCAAGTCTGTGGTGGACAAGGACGAATGCATGGAAAATCCCAACGGATGAGAATGTGAGACAGAGGAAGGAGGCGTAGAGAGTCGAAAGGATGACAGGTGGAGAATGATAAGGTTAGATATGAGGGAGCTTGAGGAACCCAGACGAGCACGTGGAACCCATGCATGCCCAAATTATGTGTGCACGTTTAAACTAATTTTTATAAATTATTAAGAATAATATAAAATAAATTAAATTAATTAGTATAAATAAAATATATATAGATAGGAATGAGTTAGTATAAATTAAAATAAAGTTAATTTGAATTAAATTAATGTAAATAATAATTTTAATTTAATTATTTTATTGAGTGTAGGGTTAGTCTACCTTAAAGTTCAATGTTAACCAAGCTTAGATTCTTAATCCTAACTCAAACCGAGCCAATTCCCCTGATGGAGTAATGTCTGTTTACAGACAAGTAAAGAAAACTTACGCGTAACCCTGTTTCTAAGTTTAAGTAGCACCCATTTGAAACATCCTTGAACTCACCCGGATAACTTTGGGATGATCTAGGTTAAGTCATACAAGATGGAAAGGACTCGAAGGGGTCGAGGAAGGGGAGCGTCGTCACGGGCACCGCCGAAGCCACCCACACCATCAACACCCCCAACACCACCAGCACCAGCACCACCTTCACCCGGCAGGACTCCTACAACCACATGATGTTCCTATGTCCAAATGGGAAGTCATTTCTATGTATTTTGTTGTAGGGTTACTGCTCACATCACATAAACACAATGCCATTCTTGTGATAGTGGATAAGTTAACCAAGAGTGCTCATTTCATTCTGGTTAGAGACACTTACGATGTCACTGATGTGGCACGAGTGTTCATAAGCGAGGTTATCCGTTTGCACAGGATACCTAAAATGTTCATTTCAGATAGGGACTCAAGATTCACATCTAGGTTTTGGACAAGTTTACAGTCATCATTGGGGACTCAGTTGAACTTAAGCACAACTTATCATCCTAAAACAGATGGGCAAGCTAAGAGAGTAAATCAAGTCATGGAAGACATGCTTAGGATGTACATAATGGATAATCAAACCCAGTGGGAGAAGCACCTACCTTTGGTAGAGTTTGCCTACAATAACAATTATCATAGTTCCATTGGAATGCCACCATACGAATCTTTGTATGGAAGGGCATGCAGAACACCATTGACTTGGGATAGACTAGAAGACCGAGTAACAGCTGGGCCAGAATTGATTCAGGAAATGGAGGAACAGGTGATTCAGATCAGGCAGAGACTAAAGGAAGCTCAGAATAGACAAAAAAGTTATGCAGATGCACATAGGACCGACTGAAGCTATGCAGTGGGGGACCAAGTTTTCATCCGTATCAGGCCTAATAAGAGTACCATACGGTTCGAGAAGGGGACAAAGTTGTCACCATGGTTTATTGGGCCATTTAGTGTCCAAGAGAAAATTGGACCCGTTGCCTATCGTCTCGTACTACCACCCCACTTGCATAAAATTCATAATGTATTTCATGTATTTGTTTTACGTCATTATGTTGTTGATGAATCACATAAACTAAATTGGAAAGAATTGCAGGTATTGGACGTGGGAACCCTCACAGTTGAACCGTTACGCATATTGGACCGTAGAGTCCGACAGCTCAGAAACTGTTTGGTAGACCAAGTTAAGGTCCAGTGGGACAAGTATAGTCCAGGATCTGCTACTTGGGAGGACGCCAAGACACTACGGCGAGACTATCCTTCACTATTTTTACCACCTCAAGAACAAGATTCTCGAAGGTGGGGTGTAGGTAACACCAACTTTTTGACTTAGATGGCCAGGATTACCTGAGGCCTATACACTATATTTCCTAGTCACAGTGAAACTGTTAAGTGATATACTTAAACTTTAAACTTATGAACAGTAATGAATGTTTAAGTGTTATTGATGATGATGCAGGTAATGCGATCTATTATGTGAATGAAAATTTTATGAATGTTTAAATGCTATTGATGATGATGTATATGATGTGGCATATTTTGAGAACGAGAAATTGTTGAATGTTTAATACTGTTGGAATGATGTTGGATACGATGAAGTCTATTTTGGTAAATAATAACCTTGTGAATGAGTAAAGAGTGTGAATTATGGGATATTGTGAAATCTAAATTCAAATGGGAAAACTTTGATGTTAATGCATTGGTACGGGGATACCAAATTGAAAAAATGAAAGTATGCAATTATATGATGATAATGCATAGAAATATATGAGTTTTTGTTGCAGACTAATCTGCAGGTTATGGGCTATGAAATAGCCAAGTGATAATGATGATGAAAGTGGATATGTGGACCACTGCTGAGAAACATTATGGTATGAATAATATGTGGGAAATTGTATTGATTTGGATGCATTTCTATGATATGTGGACTAATGCATGATTATGCTATGATTTTGGTACTAACACTGCCCAAAACTGAGTAAACGATGACAAAACCTCCAACAACACGGTGCCCCTGTGTGTTCCAATATAGGGTGTTGACCCTGGTTCTGTTAGGAGGGGTGGAGGCTTTTCCCACCATGTATCCTCCATTATAGGGTGCTGACCCTGGTACTATTAGGAGGGGTGGAGGCTTTTCCCACCGTGTATCCTCCGAAACCTGAAGTCCTGGGAGGACGGTGTTGGTTCATGCTCCCCAAGATGTGTGATGAGGAATGTCATTTGCCTGCTAGGGAAGCTTGGTCGAGATAGTGACACTTCCACTTACGGGTTCTATTTGGAGTTATGCCAATATAGTTGGTGCTCTAAGATAGTCTAGCAGAGGATGGATATGAATGGAGTTGGAAGTAGGTTAGGGAGGAAGGATGAGTAGAATAGTTGAGACTATATGGAGATCTATCTTGTGGTGGGATTTGATGAAGAAAAATGTGTATATATGAATATTCATTATTATGTAACTAAACCACAGTTGTTTAAAATAAATTATTGAGCCATATCCTTGTGATTAAAGAATTTCTCTAACAATTGATTGACTGTTGTCTTTTATAAAAGACTAGTATTGCTGATTGGATTGGATGTATATATAAATTACTAAAAGATGACAGTTTGAATATTAGTACATGCATGAGACTTGCATGTACTAGCTACACATGCATTTCTTATACATATAGACCAGTATGAATGAGCTTTCTTGACTTACTTACTGATAATGTCAGTTACTTGTTGTGAATGTGTGAACCATGTCCTTTTCCTTTGTACCATCAGACACCTTAAACTTCGGGACGAAGTTTCTTGAAGGGTGGGTGTATGTAACGACCCTAATTGGATACATGTTTAAAGATTATAAAGTAAAATTAATTAAAAGAAATTAATTATGGTTAACTGAGTAATAATTCAAACTACAGATCACATTTAATGACCTATGAAATAAAATTAAAAGGTCAATGAGAAATGATATAAAAATGGTGGCGTATGCAGAGAGGGATAGCCATGGATCCCGAGAAGATAAAACATTAACTCATGACGAAGGACGGAGGACAGAGGGTGGTTGAAGGAGTAAATGCATGAGTCGGCAGGGAGGAATAAGGGAAGGGAAGAGGGGGATGTGCACACCGTTCAACGGGGATAGATGCTGCAGACTGTGTGGCCTAAGAACTATTGTCTTTTGCCATGAGTAGAGATTTTGCATTTGCTGTGAGCAATGATTTTCTGTGCATTGTGGTATTGGCTGTGAGCCTGTGATAATTTGTGGAATGTTGGCTTGTTTTGAGAAAGGAACAGAGTGTTCTAGACTGTGACTTTTTATCAAGGGAGGCACTGAGTTGCTGGAGGTTTTGGGCATCGAGGGCCACGATATCCATAGATATCCTGGAGCTAGGTAGTTTTCCTAGTTGGCAGGGAGGACATTAGTTTTGGGCAGTTATTTTCTTGTTTGTGGCAGGGTTGATCTGTGTAGCAGGGAGCAGAAAGGCAGTAGCAAAGCAAAGAGACAACATAAATTAGCATCAGATCCAGGTACTTGTTAAGTTGTGTATTTATTTCATACTATAAATAATTTAGTATTTATTGATAAATCCAAGTTACTGAAGTTGTTGTTATAAAAGTCAATATCATCTTATGAAGTTTTGTTACAGTTTACTTTCTTAAAATGTTTAGGACACTTAATGATGTTTAGAATTATATGGGCATTACATCTTTTATCTCTACTCCCCACTCTGCTAAATAATCATTTTCCATATAATCAACACATGTCCTTGAGCTCCTCGAATGCCATAAATGCAGTGAGTGGCAGTAAAAAACCACTGATGCAAGACAATGAACATTTATGCATCAATATGGTTAATTTGAGGTTAATGTATCCACTAGGTCTCACGATTAAAGTTCTCCACAAACTATTCCTGGTCTAGACTAGTCTCCCCCTCCTCTGGAGACACCCTTACAGATCGAAACAACAGAGCCCCAACCTCATATTTTGAAAGGAGTAATCAAGTAATATACCCACAATACTAATGTTATAGATGCAAATAATTACTCTATTCTTGAGGATTTGGGTCAAACCCGTTGTGCGATGTTGGCCTTGGAGGTACTCCATACGTTTCCTTCATAGAGGAATGCCTTGATATCTATTTTAGGAGCTATAGATCCCTGTGGCTCTAAAGTTATCAAGTCTTATGTCACTGATGTGAAGCCTCGCTTGCCTTACCATGGGGAATTCCAAATCCATGTGGGTTACTCAAAGTATACCATCAACCGTATTGTTGTTGATGAAGGTGATGCAACATGTGTGATGTCCCTGGTCAGTTAGAAAGCCCTTAGCTATCCAACCGTTTCTTAGTATCCGACCATGTTGAATTATTTTGAGGGTTGTTCCTTCTGCCCTCACGATATTCTTCCTAACTTTCCGGTCAAGTTAGGTAGGAAGATGGTAGAGGTGGATGTCGAGGTGGTTGATGTGCCCCTCGACTATAACTTGTTACTAGGATTCAATTGGACTTATGCTATGAATGAAATCATATCATCCATCTTTCGCACTCTTTGTTTTCCTATTTATGCATCTGTTGGATGATTCATCCTCGTGATCAACAATTCTCAACTGAAAACCTAGAATATAGTTGTCATAATGTATTCATCCCTTATGGGTACCTTCGAATTCATCTCACCCGTTCATCATATATATGCCATGTCTAGTAAGTATTCTTTGTGAAAGAGGTATGTTCCTTTCCACACTTCATATTTTAATGATCCTTGGACCCTACATTCCAATAATGCGTCTTGTGAAGGTAAATCAAATGATGGAATGGCCATGCCACTATCAACAACAAAGATAGTGAATCAAGTTGTTCTTGACTCTTCCACTAATCCAAATCCTATTACCTCACAGACGGACGAGGAGGATCTTGTTATATATTCCATATGGGCCACTTCATTGTCTTTCTCACATGACTTCCTCGATGATACTTTACCTTCTGATGAAACAATCATAGAGGCCATGAATGGTTCTAAGAGGACATGGGATGATATGCATCATTTCTCTTATTTTCTCCTAGAGATTTCCAAAATCGAACAAGATGATTTTAGATCTAATTTTTGCGAGATAGTCGTCCATGTCGTAGTTCCACTCGATAAGAATGATATTTATGTCAAAGGAAACATGGTGAGTATCTCTCCTACCATCATGATCAATATCTCTTGTACCCCTGACAAGATTGAAAATGTATACATCAGTGCAGATTGTTTGCAGGAAGAAATTATGATTTACACCATTCTCTTCAAGCAATTTCGTCTCTTTTTCATATGAAGGGATGTTAGGAATTGACACTCGAATTGTAGAAATGAAACTAAAACCTATCGGGATGCCAAACCTATTCGACAATGACTTAGAGATGTCAATCCTAGGAAAGCCCCTGCTATTAAGGAAGAGGTAGAGAAACTTCTTAATGTTGGATTTATCTACCCAATTCCCTTGACTGAGTGGGTATCGGACCCCGTTCTTGAGAATAAAAAGTAAGGAACCATCCACGTATGCATGGATTTTCATGACCTGAAAAAATCCTGTCCCAAAGACAAATTCTCGACACCCTTCATCGATCAAATTCTCGACCAATGTGCGGGAAGCGAAGATACTATTTCATGGATGAATTTTGAGGGTATAACCAAATTCAGATTAAACCCGAGGACCAACATAAGATGAAATTTATTTTCCCTTGTGGTAATTTCACATACTGGAATATGCCTTTCAGCCTCAAGAACATCGAAGAAACCCTCCAACGTGATATGACCTTTGCATTTCACGATCTCAAGCACATAATCAAAGATTATATCGACGATCTGTTGACAAACAAAATTGATCGTTTGCCAATTGAAAGAACGAGTCTAGTCCGGTGTTGTCTAAGTAACCCAAGCTATTTGGTGTAACTCATTCTGACGGGTTTAATGGCTTCGTTAGCCAATCTAAAATCCGAAAATAAAAACAAACAAAGGAAAGAAATAACTAATTAATTGCAAAATGTTATATTATATATATACATATGCTTTGATATAACTATTGTAGGTGTATTTAACTGGAAAATATGCAAATCTCACTTATGGACACCATTTACAAATTGCAATTTTTAATCGAAACTTACGAATCCAATGTGAAAATGATTGCTTTTAAAAAACCAGATAAATAAAGAACATTTAAATATTTTATGTTTTCTTTTATAAATCTAACTAACTATGAAACGAAAACGTGTAGGTATTCAAAAGTTGAAACAAATATTGTGGTTTCATTAATATGTAAATGACTGAATTGAGAAACACAAAGGAGCTAACCTGTTGTTAGTTTGTGAGATGTATCCAAGCGTCTGTATGAGTGGAGGACATCCAACTACCATGCCCAAGAGAGAAATGTGCAATAGAATTTATGACTGTTCAAAATAAATTCAAAACATGTATTGGCAGTTGAGGTTTAATGATAGAGGAGGAAACACAAATTGAACCCTGTGATCTTCTAATTGCAAATAATTACAGCAAGATAAATCTGGGTGTAACATATTTCACTTCATCATTCAACTAAAATTCAAAGATAAATCCTATCATTCGAATTGAAGATATGATCATAGTATTTATATGTAGAGGAACAGATTATAGACATTATTTATAACATAGGTATCCCAAACATAATAGATAATTAAGTCTAAAGCTATCACATCTATTAATATATCACGATTGACAAAACATATTCATTTATTGAGAATTGAAATTTGGACTTTGCATTTTATTCATATTCATTTATTTTACTTGTTGAGTCATAACATCATTATTTTCACAACCACACCTTTCTTGAGTAAGAAAGGTCACTAAAATAAATGATGATAATTTAAAATTGATTAGAAACAATTTTATTTTCTATTGTGCACAAACTAGCTTAGGATTTGGAGCCTTGGAATAGTATTTTGTGAGTAAAATTCTCCAAATCTATTAAATAAACATATGTGTCTAACTAAGGGAGTGGTGAAATCCATTTTATAATTGGTGACATCAGGTGGCTTTGCTTACACTGGAGTTAAGCACAAGGTCGCATGAGGTTGGTTGAGGGGATATCCCCCCAATACCTTCTTAGCATCAGATATATTTTTGGGGATCTATTTGTATATTGAGATATTTCTAGTAGCTTTACCTCTGTGAGAGGTAGTGATTTCGAGGTTCCACGCTTGTTTAACCTTCCCATACAGTGGACCTAACTTACGATTGTTCTCCTACGCATCGGTTATATCATGGTTTCTTAGTTGCTTGACATGGGCACCACATAGATTACTTGCATGGGTTATTCTACAGGTACCCTGGGCCAGATAAGGGTCAAACAACGCACATCCTTTATGGAGGATTATCTCTCTAGGGTAGGGATTATTTTAAGGATGGAAATTTATTTTAAAATGTAGAAACCTTGGTGAATCTTACTAATCCCTCATATGACAACTATAAATGTTTGGCAATATTTTTCTAAAAATATTCAAATTTCTAAGGATTTTATATTGTTTGTATAAAATTTTGGCAATTTTTAAGGTAAAATAATTTTATCGTATAGAATTTGAGAGAATCGTTTTTAGAATAGTGAATCTTTTTGGGGGAAAACCATGGAAAATTAGCCCATGAGCGAAATTTATCCCCTAAAATCATCCTTGCTCCAGGGGGATCTGACTGACTGGTTGTTAAGCCCATGAGGGCCCTTATAACTAATTCTGATGCCTTCGATCTTTAGCAGGGAGTCTCAAGCCCCTCTTGGGAGAGGCATACCTACTTTAGGGATGGAAGCCCCTTTCAACCACTTTATCCTATTTGGGTGCATATTAGCCTTTTGTTTTATTTTGGTGTGCTCTTTGATTACTAGTTGGCCTTAGGATTT
>CBVK0102942135.1:0-10038 GCA_900067695.1 Picea abies
AAAAAAAAAAAAATACAAGTCACAATCACAACAATACTTATCCCAATCTATTGTTTACATCCATTCTCTAATATAGTACATTCAACCATACACCACATAATACACAAAAATATAAGTTTGTATCTTTTTCTTTTATATTTTTTATTTATGTCTCTCTTTCTATATATACAATTAGGCTCTTGCACAAGTCATCCAATGATAGGAAAAACACCCACCACACTTGACTTTTTTATTCATTTGGGGATTGCAAATGAAAATGTGTGGTTTTAATGTGCAAGACTATCTAACCCTCGGATAGTTGGTATCTTAGCGGGAGCTCCTGTATACTTTTCTTTCTAGCTTCATTAGGTATTCTCATTTCATGTCCTTTCTTTGTTCTTTGTATTTTGATATTTTTTCCTTGAAGTATGTTGAAATCAATTGGCTTTCGGCTTAAGATGATGCATTTTTTTCTCCAATCTTAGATATTATTTATTTATCTTGTGTGTGTTTTTTTTCCTTAAATTTGTAGGAATTCAATGCTTCTTTATTTCATTTTATTCCTCATTGGATACATATATAATACCTTATTTTTTCTTACATATTGTTCATACTACCTCTTAATTTACACCCTATATGCCAAAGTGGAATCTATAAGAGGATATAATTGGTTTAGCCCATTTTTGGAGACACTCGCTACACACCTAGTAGATAACAAGCGAGGCTCTTGTTGTTCACTAGTGGCTCGACACGAAAGGCATTATTGAGCTTTTAAAATCAAAGAGATACGAGGTAATAGGAAAGGGATGAGTTGGATTTTCATGGAAAAGGCCTAGTAAAACACATCATTTGAGTATCTAGTGGTCTCTATAAGATCTAGAAGTCTCTCACAAGCCTCATCCGAGAGCTATATAACAAAGGAAAGCCTTGGGAAAGACGGAGGAACAATTCATAACATTGTTATGGTGTCCAATTGCAGAGGTACATGTTCCATATACCATATCCATAAGTTAGTGAAGAACTAAGTTATTTCGAGCAATGTAACATTCCCAGCCACCCACAAGTCGTGATATGCCACTTAATTTGACTGCAACACCCCCATCCACCAGGAGGCTGAGCATGGTTCAGTCCCAAGACTCAGTTCTCTAAACGGATATCGAATTCTAAAAACATTTAATCCGAAGACAAGAATGAAAGAACCACATGCATTAATCCATATCCATGCCACAACATGAAAGAGATAAACACCATTCCATGCACAACAAATAGCCTGCAGACACGCACATTAAAAATACATATATCATAGATAATTAAATACATAGCCTCCATTCATTCTGACTCTAAGTTTCTTAGCCTTCTCCTTAGCCTGGTTGTGTTTTAACACATATACACAGGTTTCTACCTGACATTCACGTAAATATGTGTGATGTCCTTATAAAAGAGGCGTATATATGTGATTTTCTCTTGAACAATTGCGTACATCATCCTTTTTTTCTTGGTTGTTGGGTTTGATGTTTGCTTGGTAATTTTTTATGGTTGTTGCGTCTTCTTGGGTTTCTGTTATCACTGTTAATTGTCTGTGAAATGATAGGAAACCTTTCTTTGGTTGAATTTTTGGGTGGTGCCTTTATCATCATCCTTTTCATTTGATTGTCATTACATCTTGGGCTGGCGGTTTGCTCCTTGATATTTTGCTTGGTTTGTCTCTATTTACATACAGTAGAATTTTTATATCAAGTTATTGTTGAGTCCTTGCATTTTCATTCTTTTATATTGAAAATACAAAAATATTAGGGATTTTGCATTGTTGTCATTTGATCTTTTGGGTCCTTATCATTGATCTTAGTACATCTATAGAAATATTGCATCTTATTTGGAGTTGCAGAACTAAATTGAAAATTTCATTTGGAAAAGTTTATCATTTATTGAGAATTGAAATTAGGACTTTGAATTTTATTCATATTCATTTATTTTACTTGTTGAGATATAACATCATTATTTTCACAACCACACCTTTCTTGAGTAAGAAAGGTCACTAAAATAAATGTTGATAATTTAAAATTGATTAGAAACGATTTTATTTTCTATTGTGCACAAACTAGCTTAGGATTTGGAGCCTTGGAATAGTATTTTGTGAGTAAAATTCTCCAAGGCTACTAAATAAACATATGTGTCTCACTAAGGGAGTGGTGAAATCCATTTTATAATTGGTGACATCCGGTGGATTTTATTACACCGGAGTTAAGCACAAGGTCGCATGAGGTTTGTTGAGGGGATATCCCCCCAATACCTTCTTAGCGCCAAATATATTTCTGGGGATCTATTTGTATATGGGGATCTTGCTAGTAGCTTTACCTCTATGAGAGGTAGTGATTTCGAGGTTCCGGGCTTTGTTAACCTTCCCATACGGTGGACCTAACTTACGACTATTCTCCTACGTATTAGTTATATCATGGTTTCATAGTTGCTTGACATAGGTACCACATAGGTTACTTGCATGGGTTATTCTATAGGTACCCTGGGCCAGATAAGGGTCAAACATTGCATATCCTTTATGGAGGATTAGCTCTCTAGGGCAGGGATTATTTTAAGGATGGAAATTTATTTTAAAATGTAGAAACCTTGGCAAATCTTTCTAATCCCTCATATGACAACTATAAATGTTTGGCGATATTTTTGTAAAAAAATTCAAATTTCTAAGGATTTTATATAGTTTGTATAAATTTTTGGTGATTTTTAAGGTAAAATAATTTTATTGTATAGAATTTGGGATAATCATTTTTAGAATAGTGAATCTTTTTTGGGGAAAACCATGGAAAATTAGCCCATGAGAGAAATTTAGCACCTAAAATCATCCATGCTCTAGGGGGATCTGATTGATTGGTTGTTAAGCCCATGAGGGCCCTTATAACTAATTCTGATACCTTCGATCTTTAGCAGGGAGTCTCAAGCCCCTCTTGGGAGAGTCATACCTACTTTAGGGATGGAAGCCCCTTTCAACCACTTTATCCTGTTTGCGTGCATGTTAGCCTTTTGTTTTATTTTGGTGTGCTCTTTGATTACTAGTTGGCCTTAGGATTTGTTTTTTATATATCAAGTCTTGAGTCATCGTGGATCTAGACCAGCTTCCCCACAGGTCTCGTCGCTTGTTATAGTTACCACCACATATTGAGTCTTTGCCTTCTAAAAGGCATAACATTATCAAACGTGGTACACACACCTCGACTTATCAGACTTGTGATCATACCAGGGTGAGTATTGAACCGAGTCAAAAATATATTGGGAGTCCTTTAACTCCCATACCTTCCACCAAAATGGTTGTAGTGTCGGAGGTTCGTATCATCACCCCTGTTCATCCTATAGTGAATACTTAGCCTATAGCCATGAACCCTTTTGGTTCCCTTTGTCACTTCCCAAGCTATAATGTTCATTCCATCCCTATGACCTCTAGTCCTTTTTCTTATGGTATGCCAAATTTCACATCGTAATTTTCAACCTCCATCCTAGCATCTAGTATGAATACTAGTACTGGAATTGGGGGAAGAGATCCTCCTCATACTCCATTCTCTTTGGTGGTACCCATGTCCCACAAACAACTCCTACAATTGGAAGATTTCCTCCTTTTGACGTCGTGTCTAATCTTGTTCCTAATGCTTCTGGATGGAGTAACCAACTTGGAGGACAAGATACTTATTATGGTTTGTCCTTTACACCCAACTCCTCTATACTGATTACGACCAACACGTTTGGCATGAAGAATCCACATTTATCCTCGACATTGACACCCGGAGGAGGTCATTTTCATTCCTTGGGAAACCCCCAATCTGAAGCCACTTCAGCTAGGGGCAATTTTTACAACCCTGATCGGAACATTCCTACTAGAATGGTGGCCAACCAACCCCTCATGAATCAGTTCAAAGGAAGGTATTACAATCCCAGACAGGGCCATGATTCTTACCAGAACCCTGGATGGGCTGCGATTTCCCAACAACAATATTTCCACGGAGCTTGGGGCCCGATGCAGCAACCTCGTCTCCCTTTTCTGGCCATGCTCAATCTTCCAGACTTGTCTAAGTTAATGAATTATCTTGTGTGTCATGATCCAACATGCCCCCCCGTCTCCACCAAGATTCCTTTGGATATTCCAAAATTCGAAGGCAAGAATGATGAGGATCCTCGTGATCACGTTATTACTTTTCACCTTTGGTTCTCTTTGAATACTCTTAACAACGATTCTATTCGATTAAGATTGTTTCAACAAACCCTCAGAGGAGTTTCCGTGAAATGGTGTATCGAGCTACCTATGGGGACATAAAGAACCTTTAATACGATGGTCTTAGTCTTCCTCAACCACTTCCAATTGTCAGTTTGTTACGATGTTACCTTAGGAATTTTGTCGACCTTACGTTAGGACAAAGCCACTCATATCTCAGATCACATCCAGGAGTGGTGTAGACAGAATAGGTTGATCAAGACCAGCATAGCCTCAGAAATCCAATAGTTAGATCTTATATATGATTAGTATGGGATGTTATACGAGATTCCTCCAGACGCGCTGAGGTCAAACTATGACCCTAGACAAAATCTTGGGCCTCATGCCGATGGAATTGCAGGCTCCGCCAATGTGAAATCTACAGACTCAGTGACAAGCCATTTGAAAGAGTTGTCTCTAAACCATTCCGTAGGAGGGACATCTTTGTCTGTGTCCCCCACTCCCACTCAGTCGAAGTATGTACATTCTATGTAATCCTCGACCAACCCGAATGGTAACTAGCAACCAGGAGGTAATAAAAAGAAAGGATGCAGTAATAATCATAGGGGTGGAAAGAATAATAATAAACCAAAGGACAACAGTAATAATGAGAAGTTGAATAGTAATGCTGTTGAAGTTTCCTTGCAAGATCTGTACATATGACCACCTTACCTATTTATTCCCCAAACTTTCAAAAGCTATGAGGCTTTTATCTCTGCTGCCCACTTTGCTAAATAATTATTTTCCACATAATCAACACATGGCCTTGAGCTCCTCGAATGCAAGAAATGCGGTGAGTAAGAGTAAAAAAACCATCGATGCAAGACAATGAACATTTATGCATCAATATGGTTAATTTTAGGTTAATGTAGCCACTAGGTCTCACGATTAAAGTTCTCCACAAACTATTCCTGGTCTAGACTAGTCTTCCCCTCCTCTGGAGACACCCTTAGAGATCGAAACAACAAATCCCTAGCCTCGTATTTTGAAAGGAGTAATCAAGTAATCTACCCATAATATTAATGTTAGAGATGAAAATAATTACTCTATTCTTGAGGATTTGGGTCAAACCCACTGTGCGATGTTGGCCTTGGAAGTACTCCATACGTTTCCTTCATAGAGGAATGCATTGATATCCGTTTTAGGAGATATAGATCCTTGTGGCTCTAAATTTATCAAGTTTTACGTCACCGATGTGAAGCCTTGCTTTCCTTACCATGTGGAATTCCAAATCCATGTGGGTTACGCAAAGTATACCATCAAGCGTATTGTTGTTGATGAAGGTGATGCAACATGTGTGATGTCCTTGGTCAGCTAGAAATCCCTCAGCTCTCCAACCCTTTCTTAGTATCTGACCATGTTGAATTATTTTGAGGGTTGTTCCTTCTGCCCTCACGATATTCTTCCTACTTTTCCAGTCTAGTTAGGTAGGAAGATGGTAGAGGTGGATGTCGAGGTGGTTGATGTGTCCCTCGACTATAACTTGTTACTACGATGCAATTGGACTTATGCTATGACTGCAATCGTATCATCCATCTTTCGCACTCTTTGTTTTCCTCATGATAGTAATATAGTGATGATAGACCAGTTGTACTTTGCGTATGCTAGCCCCAATGCATCTATTGGATGATTGATCCTCGTGATCGACAATTCTCAACTGAAAACTGAGAATATAGGTGTCATAATGTATTCATCTCTTATGGGTACCTTTGAATTCATCGCACCCGTTCATCATATATATGCCATGTCTAGTAAGTCTTCTAGGTAAAAGAGATTTGTTCCTTTCTACACTTCATATTTTAATGATTCTTGGAGCCTGCATTCCTCGAACGCGTCTTGTGAAGGTCAATCAAATGATGGAATGGCCATGCCACTATCAAAAACAAAGATAGTGTATTAAGTTGTTCTTGACTCTTCCACTAATCCAAATCCTGTTACCTCGTAGAGGGATGAGGAGGATATTGTTCTATATCCCATATGGGCCACTTCATCGTCTTGCTCACATGACTTCCTTGATGATACATTACCTTCTGATGAAACAATCATAGAGGCCATGAATGGTTCTAAGAGGCCATGGGATGATATGCGTCATTTCTGTTATTTTGTCCTAGAGATTGCCAAAATCGAACAAGATGATTTTAGATCTAATTTGAGAGAGATAGTCGGTCATGTCGTAGTTCCACTCGATAAGAACGAAATTTATGTCGAAGGAAACATGGTGAGTATCTCTCCTACCATCACGATCGATATCTCTCGTACCCCTGACAAGATTGAAAATGTATACATCAGTGCATATTGTTTGCTGGAAGAAATTATGATCTACACCATTCTCTTCAAGGAATTTCATGACGTATTATCTTTTTCATATGAAGAGATGCCAAGAACTGACCCTCAAATTGTTGAACATGAAATTAAAACCTACCAGGATGCCAAACCTGTTCGACAATGACTTAGAGTTGTCAATCCTAGGAAAGCCCCTACTATTAAGGAAGAGGTAGAGAAACTTCTTAATTTTGGATTTATCTACCCAATTCCCTTGACTGAGTGGGTATCGAACCCCATCCTTGAGAATAAAAATCAAGGAACCATCCGTGTATGCATGGATTTTCATGACCTGAAAAAATCTTGTCCAAAATACAAATTCTCGACACCCTTCATCGATCGAATTCTTGACGAATGTGCGGGAAGAGAACATTTTATTTCATGGATGAATTTTGAGGGTATAACAAAATTTAGATTAAACCCGAGGACCAACATAAGATGAAATTTATTTTCCCTTGTGGTAATTTCGCATACTGGAATATGACCTTTGCATTTCATGATCTCAAGCACATAATCGAAGATTATATTGACGATCTGTTGACAAACGAAATTGATCGTTCGTCAATTGAAAAAACGAGTCTAGTCTATTGTTTTCTAGGTAACCCAAGCCATTTGGTGTAACTCATTCTGATGGGTTTAATGGCTTCGTTATCCAATCTAAAATCCTAAAAGAAAAAAAAACAAAGGAAAGAAATAACTAATTAATTGCCAAATCTTATATTATATATATACATACGCTTTGATATAACTATTGTAGGTGTATTTAAGCGGAAAATATGCAAATCTCACTTATGCACATCATTTACAAATTGCAACTTTTAATCGAAACTTATGAATTCAATGTGAAAATGATTGCTTTTAAAAAAATAGATAAATAAAGAACACTTAAATATTTTATGTTTTCTTTTATAAATCTAACTAACTATGAAACGCAGACGTGTAGGTAGTCAAAAAATGAAACAAACATTCTAGTTTCATTAACATGTAAATGACTGAATTGAGAAACACAAAGGAGCTAACCTGTTGTTAGTTTGTGAGATGTATCCAAGCGTCTGTATGAGTGGAGGACATCCCACTGCCACGCCCAAAAGAGAAATGTGCAATAGACTTTATGACTGTTCGAAATAAATTCAAAACATGTATTGGCAATTGAGGTTTAATGATAGAGGAGGAAACACAAATTGAACCCTGTGATCTTATAATTGCAAATAATTACAGCAAGATAAATCTCGGTGTAACATATTTCATTTCATCATTCAACTAAAATTCAAAGATAAATCCTATCATTCGAATTGAAGATATGATCATAGTATTTATATGTAGAGCAACAAATTATAGACCGTATTTATAACATAGGTATCCCAAACCTAATAGATAATTAAGTCTAAAGCTATGAGACCTATTAATATATCAGGATTGACAAAACATAAACGAAAACATCATTTACAAAAGGCTAAACCCAAAATTCATATATGTTGTTTCATTAAGTCTTGGAATCACCCATCCATGCTGGTTACAAAGATGTGTTGCTTCAAACAAAAATATCTCATAAACCAGACAACGAAATGAAATTCCATGAAATACCCATTTGAGATATTGAAGATGCCAGTATGCACGACCTCTTTGGGTCAAATACATGCTGATATTCAATGGATGATATCTCTGAAACCAGGAAAAAAATGATATTATTAGAAATACCCATTTGATATAGTGAACTGATATTTTCATCCATATATGGAAATATTTCCATAGTTTCCTCAGTAGGGAGAAAAGTACCATTGAATATGGTGGTATGCGTGGCCTCCTTGGGTCAAACACATGTTGATATTCAATCGATGATATCTCTCAAACCAGGAAGCCAGATGAGATTCCGCGAAATACACATTTGAGATATTGGGGATATATTTCCAATGAGGTATGGTATGGCCTTTGAAATAGTGTGTAGAGGTCGCAAAAACTATTTGAATTTGGTTAAGTGTAGAGGGCCATAAAGGATGTCAAGGGTTTCTAGAGCGACATGGGTTGTTGTAGAGGTTGTGGAACCTCTATGGGCAGCATGGACACCCTACAAATTTTTTGAAAATGTTGCGAACCAATGGATGTAGCCGATCCATGTATAGATGTAGTGAATCTATGTATGGTTCTCCTTGTAATGGTGAACAAAGATCCGAGGGAAAAAAAAAAGCCATGTAGTTTATGTGGAGGGCATGAAGAAGAATTCAGAGATTCATTGTTATGTTGTCAAATTACTGAGGTACATGCTCCATCTAACAAAGCCATAAGTCATTGAAGAATTGTGTTCTTTCCAATGGAACCTGGAGGGGATGACCATGGGAGTTGTTGGGACAAGAGATTTTGGGAAAACTTTTGGGAACTGCACAGGACCGCACATGATAAACATGATAAACACTAATGTAAATGTATAAATATTTAATGGGGTTTGACAGTAGATAGATCATGAGTATAGTGAATCTTGAGTTGTGTTGAGCTTATGAGTGGAGTATGAGTTGAGAGCTAAGTGTGCACACTATGCACGAATGACAGGGGCATTCTCGGGTATAACTGAGATATCATGTATGAGCTCAGAGCACACATTTTTTAATTAATGATTTTGAATATATCATGTATGAGCTCAGAGCACACATTTTTTAATTAATGATTTTGAATAGTAATATAATAAGTCAACCGTTGTGGATGTAGCCCATATTGGGTGAACCATGTTAAGTATGGTTTCTATGTGTTCTGTTATGATTGATTTGTTAACTATTTTGTTTATTGCACATACATAATGCATGAATGGTTAATATGAATATGTTATATGATGATTTCTCACACACAATGTAAGGTATATTGAATGAATCCTATGTAGAATAGTTAGAGTGAATGCCTCACATTCCTTGATGACTGTGGGATCCTGGTTCCTACAGTGTCCATAGATACCTAGGGGGGACACTTCACCTACTTGTGGATGATGTCGAAAGTTATGGTATCTAAGGTTTTTTTTGGTGAATTCATTTTCAACCCTAGGTATGTGCACTACGTTCCAACATGAGTCCCCCCCACAATAGAGAAGGATGTTTCTATGCACATGCGGGGACACTCTGAGGGTGTCTCATGCTCAACCTTTCACTGAATTCTCCAGAAGGTGGCTTAGGCAGTTTTGTGCTACCATCAACATGAGAATTGAGTAGCCAATGGAACCTCCCTTTGTACTAGACACATATCCTCTTATCTTTCGTGTTAATTATCTTACAGAAAAATAAAAAACCACAAGTTGATGAAATTTGAAGCAATGTCATGAATCCTCTTATCCTTCATCTTAATTATCTTAAAGAGAAATAAAAAACTGCAAGTTGATGAAATTTGAAGCAATTCCATGAATCATCTTATCCTTCATGTTAATTATCTTAAAGAAAAATTAAAAACATCCCACATAAATTTATACAACACAATTATAGTTGAAAAAAATTGAAGATTGACAAAAA
>CBVK0102942145.1:0-13956 GCA_900067695.1 Picea abies
TATATATTTCATCTTTTCAATGTAAGCCAGGTTGGTTGGAAAAATTGGTAAACGATAACTATTATATGTAATTCGAGTTTTTGACTGAAACTTAATGCAAAGGTCCTGTAACTTGATGAAAAGATTATCATTGTAGAAGTCGGATGTATTGTGCCTCTTTCTTCACATACGTGTTTCTTGTTATCTTTATTCATATATTTTTCTATGCATCACCCCTTGTTCGTACCATTTAGACAAAACGTTTTCTTCTAAAAATTAACTCTGAATTTTCCCACAACGGTGCTCCGAGTTGCTTCCTGTGTTTTTCTCCCCCACACCTTACGATTTTTCACTAAAGATTGTTGCTCACTTAGACTTATCCTCTCAAGTTCAGTCACCGAGTCATTTGTCTTTGTCATTTCCTTGGATCGACTCCATAGCCCAAGTATTAATTTCTTGTGCCAATATAACCAGAACCCATTATATCAAAGGTGTTAAATCTAGCCAATGTTTTCAAAGAGATATCCCACACGGATACTGCGCCTCCCGAGAGAGCCCTCTCTAGATCCGAAAGGTTAGTTTCAGGTCTCAAATTTGGTTGAAAAAGTTACCTTTGTCATCTGTTTATCAGCCGAACAGATTTACGAAGTGCTAACAAACCCAACAAGGGGTTCCTTAGGGTTTTTTTAATGGGTTAATGGATGTCGACCCATGGGTTCTCCCATGTTTAGGCCTTTTTGTAGGTAATTATAAAAGTATAAATAAGTGTAATAATGTATGGTAGAAGCATCGATGTAAGAGTGAAGTCTTGGTAGCTAAGTGCAAGTATTTTTTCATTGCTTTGTGCAATAGGATGTGTATGTAAGGCTCTATGCTTGATAGAGAAGTTGGCTTTGTGCCTTGACCTAGTTTTGGGAAGGAGGATCTGGCGTTCAATCTGCATATCTCCTGTCTGATGCAAATCTTGAATCTGTGGCTTAGTGCATAGGAGTGAATGATTGTAAGGGATTGAAGAATAATAAATAAGATGAAGCAGTTGGTGGACATAGCCCCACCCTGGGGTGAACCACACATATCCTGTGTTTTTGGTTTTCTTTATGCTGTGTTGTTTATGTTATGAATCTGCTCAGTGCTTCTATGTATGATAGATAGATATATTGATGCTTAGTGCTTTATTTGTGTTAAATGAATGTTAGATCTAAATCAATGCTATGTGCTAAGTGGTTGAAGTTCTTGATCCTTTATTGTTACTGCACCGATCTATATTAAGAACTTGTTTTGTGATGTTAATAAATCTAATAAACTACTGCATATCATCTTCTAAGTGTTGCCAGAATACTTTGCGAAGTGTGGTTATCACAAATCAGTGTCCTAGCTTGGTTATAGACACCTGGGTCATGTAACCCCCTTGCCTCTACCTCGAGTGAGACTTCTCTTACTTCATAGGTGTTGCCGAAAGGGCCACTAGTTAGGGTTTTGTTGGTGTGTTGTTGAAGCATTGAACCCTCGGTCTGCCCCTATGCCAACAAATGGTTCTGTTGCTGGGACTTGAAAATATGATTGTTGGGAACTGAAGTAAAGAAAAGATAAGCTCTGTGCGTAGATATACTACTGAAGTGCGCAGTACTCTACTTGACTTGCGAAGCTCCTTGCTAAGAAAGAAATTCAATCTGAAGAAAAGAGGTAATATCTAAAGCTTTGTGCTTTGATAAGAGTAAGATAAGTGAATTTTTTTGTTTTGTTTCGAAAGCATGAATTTAAGTATGTTTAATAGATTTTGTCCTAGTTTGAAGGATAGGGTGTAGTTGTAAGAAAGAATTGATTTGAGTAAAGATGATAAAAATGAAGAAATATATGTTATTCGTATGCATAGAAAGAATTTTTGGACTAATAAGTGGATGCAGGAACCTAGAAAGAATTTTTGCAGATTGCAGATCCAACACTGTGATTCTAGTACACAGTACAAAAGAGGTTGGGGAACGTTTAAAATAAAAAGAGGATTGACACTGTGCTATAATTGTAGAAGACCGAGACATCTTGCTAAGGAATTCCCTGGTGCAGGTCCTATTTTTCTTTGTTGTAATATTATTGGTCACGAGGTTGAAGATTGTCCAAGGATGATTGCTAAAGTTGAAAGGATAAACATGAGACAAGAAAACTATGAAGGAAGTCAAGAGACTAAGAGAATGTTAGAGAATCATAAATAAAAATAATTAGAGAAAGCTTAGATTATGTTATTTCAGCTGAAAGAAACAATGGATGTTCAGAAAGATGTTGGTTTATCAGAGATCTTGAAAGTAAAACAACACATAAGTGCAAGGATAAAAGAATTTGACATAGACTGTGTCTTAGATGAAGAAACACAAGTGAATATTATGAATGAAGAAACTTGGGAAATTTTGGGAAAGCCTACCATGATACCTTCATTGGGAAGGATAGGCTTGTTTAAAGGAAATATTATAACCCTATCTGAAAGAGTTACTAATGTACCTATTATTTTTCATGGAACATTGAATGAAGAGGAATTTGAATTCATTAAGTTTGTTGGGAATGACACCCCTTTCCCATTTTTTATAGGTAAGACTTGGATTGAGAAAGATCAAATTAGAAGGAAAGAAGAGGAAGAATCTATAGAAAAGAAAAATAAATAACTAAGGGATTTCATAGCTAGAAAAATAGATTGACTAATAGAAGAATGAGAGGATAAGTCGAAGCAACTGAACCAAGTAACAACACAGAAAGAAAAAAAAGCAAGAGAATTAGCTATCAATATTGAAAGAATGCAAGAAGGCTTGAAGGCCCTATCTATACAAGAAAGAATTATATCCACCCAGGAAGTATTAATAGAAGGGATATTGACTTTAGACTCTTTGAGGGAAATTCCATAGTGTGAAGCTACTGTGCTAGGAGAAGATATGAATAAAATTGGAAAGAATATTCCAGAAATAGTTAGAGAGATTGAGATCATAGGAAAGAAGGCAAGGAAGCTCAATAAGAAGAAATCTAGGTTGGAAAAGATGCAAGAAGCTACAAAGAACATATGTAAAACATCACATACTGGAACCTCGCAGTAGACGGGTTCACAGTATTTGAACCTTGCCGAAATAGAAGGACCACACATAATGGTACTTCTCCCTAGCGAAACTATATGACCGTTGGAGGCACCTCGACCATTAGAACGATGCTTCAGAACCATCTAAAAAATTCATTTATGGGATGATGGATCACTTATGAAAATTGAGACCACGCTATAATGGACATAATCTCATTTATGGAAGCATTCCCGGCCATTGGAAGAATCCGTTTTGACACCTGCTTATTTAACTCGTCGACCGCTGCGTCGGGACCACTTTTTTCTACCCATGATTATCTGAGCCAAGAAGAGATGCGTCGGGACCACTTTTTTCTACCCATGATTATCTGAGCCAAGAAGAGAATTGATTTTATGTGAAATATGATTCTATACCTCTCCATCCATTTTTCTACCTCGCCTATCCATTTTTCTACCTTGTCTATTTGTTTGCCTACCCCGACCCATCTGTTTAAAAGTTTGAATGTTAGGCAAACCAAGTGCATTAGAGAAGTCTGTTGAAGAATTCCTCAGGAAGTTAATGGCTAGCAAAACATTATCAGAAGGAGTACAGGTGTCATTGACTAGGGGACTGTAAGCTTCTCCTTCGACTAGACGTCTTTCTGGTCGTGTTAACCTCGTGACTGAGCAATGAAGTAAGCATCGTGACGATATGGCTAATGTGAAGCAGATCCCATTGATCTTACCAAAGTATATCCCACCTTTGGCTAGTGTGGTTAACCAAAAAAACATACCATGAGACTATAAATACACCCTGATCACCACGTACACTCTGAAAGGAATACGCATAGTTGGAAGTCAGTTGGGACAGACCTCACTACTGAATAACATTGACTTCAATATAGGCGATAGAAATAACTATGCTATGCTAGCGCCCCACATCTAATTGACAAAGTCAACTGGGAAGAAGCCTCACATAGTCTCTGAGCCATGGATTAAGGGACTGGCGTAGTCCACCATGCTAAATGAAATGAAGACTCCCCATTTTGGATGTCACCAAGAGGTTAACGTTTGCGTTAAAATCCTCTTGTCGTGCTATCATGGAAGATACCTATGGCTCGACCGACAGATTATTGTGGATTCAACACTAATCCACTAGATTACAGGATTAAGCATGCAGGGACCTGACCCTCAGTGGTTTTATCCAGGGAAGGCCTTAGACCACTCCCTGGCATAGCACATCAAGGAATCTTATAGCGAAGTTGAAAAAGGAAAGAGAGGTTACAAGGTAGCCTCTATACAGGATGGCACAGTGCGCCTCACTTGCCAAATCATAGCTGGAAATATCGTAAGAAAGAACTACCCCACACAGGTCACCGGGTTTGTGGTGGACCTTGTACGTAAATGTGTGGAGGGCATGCATATGAATTAGGGGAGTTACCTTGTTAATGAACTAAAGAAATACTGTCGCAAAGCTCAGTATTTGGGATACGAATTCCATTTTAGTTGGCTAATCGTTTTAATCGCATTTGTCGCTTGCAAAATGCCTGAAGGAGCCACATTTTCAGAGATCAAACCTTCGGAGCTATTGGCCGCTAGGTTTTCTACCTTGTGGTACACTAACAACATGTTGAAGCAATGGCAGTACAACGTTGTGTTCCATGCATATTATCAGCAACTAAAGGTTGCCATCGAGTCATTTCCATGCATGACACCACACACCCTACACCAGTACAGACCAAAAACAAAGTTCCACGCAGATTCCCATTTCATCTATATAAATGCGTGCAAAGATGAGATCAAGGAATAAATACAGTCATATTACAATCTAACAGATGAAGACATGGAACAGATCATGAAGGAGTGGCTAGAGGAATTTCTAGCACCTATCCCTAATGCAGAACTCTCCAACACTGACAACATAGGAAGCCCCTCGGTCACCCAGGTTGAGCATGTTGGCCAATCCAGTGGGAAGAAGATGAAGAAGCAGGAAGAAATCCAAGATATAGAGAGCAATGAGGAGAACAATGCCTCTGAAGATAACGGGTATGGATTGTTCAAAGGAGGAGGAGATGAAGAAAATGGACAAGGATGAGAGGATGAAGGAGAAAAGCAAGGAGAAGGTGAAGCTACATTGCCTCAATATCTCCCTGCTGAAACGATAACACCACAAAAGAGGAAGTTTTCTCCAAGGAAACCTTTAGCAAGAAAGAAGATGCGCACTAGTAAGCCCCAGTTGGAGGCCACACTCACAGAGGAAAATATCAATCTAGTCTGTGGAGCTATGGAAGAAATTTTCGAGGACATCTAGCAGAGATATGGAGAAAAGAAGGAGGAGATGTATGGAAGGATTGAGAAGGAACTGAAAGAAGTACAACAAGTTGTTCATGTAGTACCTATTGCACCTTCCTCGTTGTAGATTATAGAATTGGGGAATGAACCAGCCCAACTAAGAAGACTTGTAGATGTGACAGAGGCTCGAATTCAGAGAGTCCAAGAAGAAAAGGAGAAGGCTATAGAAGCCTTGAAATAAGAGAAGGATGAAGCCTTAAAACTATTAAGAGTAGCGTGGTACAGTCTAACCACCTATGAAAATGAGAAAGAAGAGTTTCAGGCGATGGTCTAGAAGGAAAAAGTCCAACTATAGATAGAAAAGGAGCAGTTTCTCACAGAGGGGGCCATGGTTAAGGAAAATGTGAGTAAAGTATGTCACTCTGTGCCAAGTTTGGCACAGGACGAACAAGAGTCATTCAAGGCTCAAGTAGAGAAGCTTGTTGAGACCATCCAACATCTTCAATCGAGGATAACAGAGTTTGAGGTTCAAGCAGTACTGAGCATTATGTAGGAGGTGTGTGACCAGAGGGAGGAAGCCGCTAAGAATGAAATTGTAAGGATCAGAGCCCTCGCCTAAGAGAGAAAACAACTGAGCGATAGAAGTGCACAAACATATGAACGCCTCATAGAAGATACCGAGCTAAGGAAACTGGAAGCACAGTTATAGGAGGTGCAACAACAAGCACTGTTAGTATAGGCACAGATGAAGCTACTCACTACAGTAGAAATAATGAAGATATCTCTAGAACAACGCATAGTGAAACAAAATATTATTGCCCTCCAGGGTAGGGTAATGGAAGTCACGTAGAAGATAAAACCTATGTAGGATGAAGCCTACAAGGTGTTCGAATAAATTGAGGGACAAGGCTCGCAATTGGACCAAGTGGTTGCAATGGTGGAACAATGCCTGGAAGGGTCTGTTATAGAGAAGACGATCCAAGAGCTCGCTGAGCAGGAGGCTCAGGCGAAGCAACAAGTTGAGCAACTCAAGTTAATCTCAAGGCCTTCGAAGCAACATTAACTAGACCCGAGTTACTCAGGATGAGTCACAAGTGAGTGTTGGGGGCCTATTGTCCCTTGACCAAGTTTTAAGGAAACCTTGGTCAGGCTTGGACCACTTTTTGGACTTCGACACATTGGTCGAGGAAGGAGCAGCCTGGCAGAGCTGAGATCACAGATCTCACTTATTTTTTGGGCTATGTGGACCCAGTAAAGGGTTCCTTAGGGTTTTTTTAATGGGTTAAGGGATGTCAGCCCATGGATTCTCCCATGTTTAGGCATTTTTGTAAGGAATTGTAAAAGTATAAATAAGTGTAAGAATGTATGGTAGAAGCAGCAATGTAAGACTGAAGTATTGGTAGCTAAGTGAAATTAGTTTTAGGTTTCTTTGTGTAATAGGATGTGTATGTAAGGCTATATGCTCGATAGAGAAGTTGTCTTTATGCCTTGACCTAGTTTTGGGAAGAAGGATCTGGTGTTTAGTGCACAGATCTCTTGTCCTATGTGAAGCTTGGCTCTGTGGCTTAGTGCAAAGGAGTGAATTATTGTAATATATTGAAGAATAATAAATAATACGAAGGAGTTGGTGGACATATCCCCACACTGGGGTGAACCACATATATCTCGTGTCTTTGGTTTTCTTTGTGTTGTGTTGTTTATGTTATGAATCTGCTCAGTGCTTCTATGTATGATAGATAGATATATTGATGCTTAGTTCTTTATTTATGTTAAATGAATGTTATATCTAACTCAATGCTATGTGCTAAGTGGTTGAAGTGATTGATCATTTATTGTTATTGCGCTGATCTATATTAAGAACTTGTTATGCGATGTTAATAAAGTTAATAAACTACTACATATCATCTTCTAAGTGTTACTAGAATACTTTGTGAAGTGTGGTTATCACATATCTGTGTCCCAGCTTGGTTACAAACACCTACGTCCTGTAACCCCCCTGCCTCTACCTCAGGTGAGACTTCTCCTACTTTGCAGGTGTTGTCGAAAGGGCTGGTAGTTAGGGTTTTGTTGGTGCATTGTTGAAGCGTTGAACCCTGGGTCTGACCCTGTGCCAATAAGACAGAAGGAAAATTGTACTAAGTTGAATATCACTTGATTGATATTTATCAAAGTGTAATATGTGAACTTGCTTAACAAAAAATGTCTCCCTTGCATCTTATTAACAAGGGATTTTCCAAGATCCCAACTTATTTCTCTCAAGATATTCTGCAAAACTATGTTGTAGGAAAAGATAGATGGCCTATAATCCCCTATTCCTAATTTTGTACAAATATTGTGATATTTCATAGCATTGGTTCCTTTAAACTTTGGACAAAACCCATTTGTCTTCCATATTTCAATTCACTTGGTGTGATATAAATATTATAATCAAATTAAGAAGAAAGAATCCCGAAAATAAGCTACTGCATCAATGACAATTAGAAGAGTGGTAACCTTCTTTGCTTCCACATAAACAATGGTTATTATACCTTGAAAAGTTTCCACTTTGCAGAGGAAGATCTAAGTAATTAAGATTCAATGTCCGTGTCATACTTGGAACAAGACTAGCACAATCCTTTTCTGCAGTATCTGTTCCACTTTTATGAATTCCATAAGGTTGTTCAAGTTGTTGGAAAATTTCCATAGGACCTTGAGGTCTGAGGCCCATGTTAGAGCCTTTTCCAACTATTGTAGACAACAATGAATTGGGCATATCAAACAATGCACGGGCCTCCTATAATAAAATGTATTGTTGGTGCATTCTATTATTTATTTCATCCTCAATCTATTGTCATGTAAAGTTCATTAGATTTATATATTATAAAGAATAATAGGGAAATATTGAGGTTGCAAATAGGAACCAAAATGAGGATCTCAAATATATTGCTGCTAAAAACCTAATACAAAAGACACAATGAAACTATTTCAATAGTATGTCTATTTCTCCAACATTTCCATTATTATTTGAAAAAGGATATGATACTCGATCCAAGGTAGAACCAACAACTAATTGCATAATTTTATTGTGATTCTTTCCTTCTAGTTTCTTGGTTTTCAAGAAAAACTCATGTCCAATTGTGCTAGTAAATTGGTTTTCACAACTGAACTTATTTTTCTCTTTACTATTCTATTTATTTGTTTATTACATTGTCCTACTCTACTTGGAAAAATAAATCATTTCATCAAGTATAAGAGTATTTCCAATGTATCCATGTGTGTAACAAGATTACAAATGGAATCATATTTAGGTTTGAAAAATATACTTTGATAAATATTAGAACATGAGGGACCAACTGCATTGATTGATATGGTGCCAAGAGATGTTGAAGGATGGAGTGGTATTGTGGCCTCACAATTGTTTAGAACCAATTTTTGATGGGATATTCGTCTCCTCAGTTCTCTTATTCATTAGAAACTATCACCATGCCCTCCTTTTTCATGCCATACATATCTCCTCCCTAATTTCTCTCTTGAATGCATTAGGGATATAATGATAAACATGCTAGAAATTCCTTGATCTCAGGTTCTAATGTCTTCTCTCCATCAAATATTTTTGATGGTTATTTGATCTCTCCTAGGTATTCTTTTTTATGTTTCTCATGGAATTTTTTTCTCTTCGATCATTTTCCAAGATGTAGATATGTTCCTAATTGTTATCGATATTTGCTCCTCCTAAGATGCATAGATGTTTCCAACTACTGCTAGGATTTGAGAGATTTCTTGGAGTAATGTCCTCCACATTCTTGAATATTATTAAATTCTTTTTGTTGGTTGATAACCCCTATTTCACAACATGGATTATTGCATGAGGCTCTTATAACACCTTAAAAATAGGAAAACAAATGAAATCAATGGAAATTAAAGCATGATACTCAAAGAAAAATTAAGCAATCTGAGAATCTATCATGGATTTGAAATCCTTGTGATAATGGGACCCTTATTTCACCAAGTTATTTGTTCACATGAGTTATCTCTTTACTTTCCATGCACCAAAATAAAATAAGACACCTTGAACCAATATGATGAGGGCTAAGAGAAACCCACTAAAGTGAATGCGTCGGGATAAAACCCTTCTAGAAATCCTAAAGTGAGGGCGTCTTCCTGTCTTACCATTTATTGTCCTCCAAGTCCTAAATGATGGTGAAATAGAATTATGCATAAAAACAAAAAAATTATAAGTGATCTAATCCCTTTAGCACATCCTTGGAAGTGACACCAAAAATGTCGGGTTATTTATATGCATAAATACTTGACATTAAATCATCAATTTGAGATTTTTTAGAATTCAATATGCAAGCACATGAAATGCAATATCAGAGCCTATTCTAGCCTACACTAACAACTAATGTCGACAAAACACACTTTGGAACACAATAAATGAAATAAAATGAAAAATCACCATAGGACCTATCACTAGGATATATAAACAACTTAATGTTATAAAGGCTCTGGATCACAATCTTTCATGCATATATGTTCATGCAATCTTTCATGATTAGCTTACTAAAGTTTTATTCCTTCAATGAGTTGTTGTAGTGAATCACAAATCTATGGGAAACTAAATCAAGGAAATATAAAGAGAAAACAATTAAAAAATAAAAAATGAAATCAAATCACACATAAACCAATTCAAGGAAACCAAATGTAAATCTCAGACACCTTAATATTGCATTCACAGATCTATATCAAGATGAGCAATGTCATAGAATACTATGTCTAGATGTTTGATCTACAAGTGTATGTTTTCTTATGATATATTGTTTAATCAATGAATACTTAAGATTTTAGTGTATGAGGGAATCAAACTACTTAAAACCAGAAATCAAATATATGTATAGTGACCGGTTCATTAATTTAGGTTTCATTAATTCCATGTGTTGCAATATTTCACTTGAAAACTAAGTGTTCATGCACTCTGAGAGATGATTAATGCATCAAAATAATGAATTCTAATTATTGTATCTTAACTCAAGAAACATGAAATGAAAAGGAAAAACACCATTCAAGCTAATCTTCAAATCTTGCAAGATGCTACTAATCTAACCCTGAAATTATTAGTAAGAAATGGAATCTATAATCTAAGGTAAACACATAGAACTAATGGTGAATCCTTACACTTGCATTCATAATTTATATGTTAATTATAACAAGTATTTATAGTGGTGTTGCACATTAGATTCATATATCCTATTTTTGTGTTAACATGACTCAAACAAGATCTTTTCACTCATATCAACATATTCATTAACTCAGAGAAAAGTTATAAAGATCATAATAAAACCAATTTCCAGTCCACTTGAGATATTTTCTCACAAAGGCTCGAGGTACACTCTTTCACCTTAAGTGTTCCTATACTTATAAAAGTGATTGATTCAGTTCTTAGAATATTCTGATAACTGTGACAAACCAAAGTCCATTAAATTACATTGACATAAAATAAAGGTAGCAAATGAAATGTCAAACTAAATGAGAAATAAAATGAACATTAGGATGTCTAAGTATGAGACAAATTGTAGGCCTATGGCTTATACAATGATCTAAATCAAATTGAAATAGCGATACAGAGCACAATCAAATCACGACAATGCATAACCAAACATAAATTGCAAACTAAGATAACAAAATAAAATACAAAGTAGCTTTGCATTCCATATTGGTGGGCCATTGCCAATATAGTCAGTGAGATATTTATTTATAGTCATAAGGTTATGGAGAACACTATATATCAGAAAGTTCATTTGGCATTAAAAAGTACAGATCATGTTACAACATTTCTCCAAACATTGATACAAATGTTGGAATATTCATTCAACATAACATAACAATATCTCTTTTATTACATTCCCCATCTCCCTCTTGGTTACATATTTATTCATAAAATTTAATGGGAAGGATACGATCCAATCCCCCAAACCTAGAACAAAAAATCAAATGAAATCTGAGTTTCAAGCAATTTGGGAAAATTGGTTGCAAGAGAAAATCTAAGCAAACCCAGATTAGAGAATCACTCTTATCTTCTCCATATTTCAATTTCTAAGAAATCCACTCATGGATTACTCAGAGTTTCATGTCCCCCACAAAACCCATGTTCCATACTTTCAAAATTTATCTTCATCACCTCATAAATCACATTAGAAGTTAACTGCTACTAATTTGGCACATTTTTTACTAAAAACCCTTGACCACAACTGAATACTACCATGTTGGACCTGGGTGCGATATGATGAATAGGAAACCATGTCGAGTGTCATAGTGACAAAACCTAGGTGGCCGAATTCTAGCTAGAGATGCAAAAGAATGACAAAAAATGATTTCGCATACTGGAAGTGAATTGGTGCTACAAGAACATAACTAAGAAATTCATCATTAGTAATATGTGTTCTGGAAATTCAATCTAATCTATCAAAGACATAGGAAATCTATAAAAATGCACAACATTAACCTCTTAAATCTTGTTGAAGTAATTTGACTTCAAAACCATGAAAATATATGGTAATAGGGGTAATAACTAGGTATATGGATGATGTAAGGATAGTCAAAGAGGGTAACTGATATTGTAAAATGTGTTAAAACCATGAGCCAATAGTAACATCACCTTTTGGGGAGAGACATGATTGGAGCATGCCATCACCTTATTTAAGCTCTCTACACTCACACATGTGGATTTTTAGGAGGACACTGTCATGTTTTCTTGTTGTATATTTATCTTATAGGAATTTTGGGGGGTTCGCGTAAGACCTATCCACCTTGTATCATGGATTTTAATTTTTAAAAATTTATGTGGTGCGATATTTCAGAGTTGATTTATTTTATATTTTCCATAGTAGAAGGCATATTGAAATGGCTTTTTGAATCCTTACATGGATTCATCTTCAGGACAAGTAGTTTCCTCACATATATAGAGGGAGTGCTACCTCATTGTAAATAATAACACAACTTGTTGAAAATTACTACTACTCTTCTATTATTTACTTCTTTTTCACTATGGATGACTTATGCACCTATTTTAGGAGATGATTCTTTGGATGCTTTCAAATTTTGATGGATGATTTTAATGTTTAGGGTTTCATTGTTCCTCATTGATTTATCTAGTAAGTGCTATTTATAAATCTTTGTTGGTTTATTTCTTTAATGTATTATGTGCTAATGTGTTTATCAAAGTGGTGGTAGTGCATTTTACCTTGTACCTCTCTTGAGTAGATTTTATCTTGAAACCATAAGAAGGTTTGTAGTGGAATACCTTCCCTTGTTATCATTGTTTAAATCTTGTTTAAGGACAAAGGGTAAATTTGTAGAGTTTGTAGTGGAATACCCTAGATGTTTTCATATAGGATAGAGTTATAGGGTTTGCAGTGGAATACCCTAGGGTTTTATCTACGGTCCATGTTTGAGCTTGTCGAAGGCATAAAATTATTTATAGGTTTTGGATTGGACTACCCTAGCCTTCTTTCTATTGGATAATCCTTAAGGTTTGTAGTGGACTACTTTCGGTTTTAGCCAAAGATCAAATTTCTCTTTGAAGGAATTCAATGCTTTAACTCCATATTCCAAAGAGGAGTAAGGGGCCCTAGTATTTATTTCTTATACCAAGTTTTAAACCATCATTTCTCTCTTGGGGTTAGATTAGGATTTGTTCCATTTTTCCTCAATTTTCATCCATCATCGAGCCTGACATCTAGGTTTTTATTGGCATATTTCACCCTAAACTACATATTGACATCTTTTATTTCATTGTTGTTATAAATTTCATCTCTTTAGGTCTTGACATATTTACTTGTTTGAGATATTCTATGCCATTCACATTTGAGGAATTGACTGTCTATAAAAACCTAGTTTAATTCATGATTTTCAGCCCTAATTTATTGAATTCTTACTTATTTTAAGGATTTATTTTATTTTATTTTTTGTATCTTGACATATTATTGTAATTTGTAGCTAATCATATTAAATACAACTTTTATAATAGCCATATATTTTCTTTGTACTTGTAGTGTTTGGAGCATCTATTTGACTTATTTTTGCTTGGTTAATAACATTAATTGCCCAATATACGTCACATATACAAATATGAAAGTTGCTTCATTAAACAACCTTATACTTACCTTGATTACCTTGACCTAGTGGTGGTATATTTGAGTAACTAATAAAGGAGGCCACATACTTGATTGCTTCTTGGTATAGGATTCCTTGAGGTTTCTAGGGAAGCTTTCGTTGTGTTGGATCCATCCTTCATTAAAATGAGGGAAATGATTTTCTAAGGTCACACTGGAAACACTTCCAATGTTGCACTTGTCTTACCCCTTGTGAAAGGATTTTTACAAAGGTTATAGATTTTGCGATAACATTTTGGCTCAGTTACAGAGGAGAATTGAGTCATTCTTCTTGGAAATATAAATAACATTCTTCAACATTATTTTGATGAGTATACATCAAATCCTAACATAGTGTGCTCGTCTAGTGACTCCATTGAGGGAAGAATCCCTTTTCCCTATGAAAAATTTGATGAACCTTTCCTAGTAAGCTCATCTGGTGACTCAACATCAATAAAAACCAAGAGTTGAAAATAATGATCCTAGATCTAATAGAAGATTTGATAATACTAACAAGGTCTATAA
>CBVK0102942176.1:0-10296 GCA_900067695.1 Picea abies
TAAAATATTATGTTTTTATACAAGTGTCATTGTCAAATAATTAGTTGAGTCAATTCAGATCTCTACCCAACAGTCATAATAATTTATTACAAGTATCAAATTTGAAATTCGAAATTGCCATAAACGGAAAAAAAATTCCAAATTCAAATTTACTAAAAACGGAATAATTTTCCAGCAAAATTAAATTTTCAAAAATATTTTCTTTTTGGGGATGTCACATGACACTTCTCGACTTCCCAAAGACTTTTGTCTTGGAATGTGATGCTTCAGGGAAAGGAATTAGGGTATTCCTTGTGCAAGATGGTATGCCTTTGGCCTTTACTAGCAAACACATCTGGTACCTTACACTTGAATAGATTTATAAGGGCCTCCATAGGGTGAGGCATTAGGCGTCAGGATACCCAAATGGGTAACAATTGTGTTCACCTAGTCTTGTAAATTATTGACATGCAAAGAGAGATCCAACTGCTTCCTATCATGGATGGCCATTTATGCATCTACCTCTTGCTTCCATTCACAAATTTCTACTATATATTGTGCTATATCCATCACACATGGGTCTTGGTATCATTATGTCTCTTCACTTACTACTCAAAATCACTTTTTCAATGGTCCCAATGAGCTAAATTTCTCAGAAATACCTAATGTATCTCATCTATATCCTTATCACTTCATGTCACACCTCTAATAAATTTTCTCAAATCACACAATATACAACACCCATTTCAGCACCGACAGTGAGCCATGTTTTGTCACCCCAAAAATAAATTTGAGAGAACACCACACTTCACAACCTCCTTCCTCCAAGTACCATAGAGAATGGAGCCACAACTTAGATGATTCTATAGGCACTAGGCTAGAGGAGGGTTTCACCTTTGTGCTTCCTCGATAGAACCGGGGACCTCCACTATGAAGGAATAAACCAAAACAAAAAATTGGAGAACCCTAATACAATACTTATTTATCAAGCAACTCATCATAACCCACATACAGGCTCATAAAAATGCTTGCTACCCTTCATTAATACATTTTCATGCAATATGGGAGAACAATTAGAATGGATGGGTTGTGAAACCTTCATAAATTTCTTATCCTCCATCATGCTTTATGTAACAACCCCTATGACCATTGAGCATAATGCGTAAGTATGTGGTAAGTATATTACCATTTGATTATATTGAGATTAATATAGAATAATAGTAATCTAATAGTAAGGTGCACTTGGGGTTATAATTCCCTAGGAACACCATGGGGGAAATGAACTAACAAGTGGGGAAGAAGGTGGAGTCATGAATTAATATTTTTTTGTTGTTGGTTGACAAGTGTTACTACCCCATGCTTTACTATAATTTTGTCTTATGTGTGATCCATGTCTTATTTACCAAGCTTTATGGATGGGGATATGTAATATGACTTAATGTATATTATGTTTAATATTATATTTTACGTTTAATGCTATTTGTATTAATTATACCGTCAATGTTAAGTCAAGTCCATTGACTAGAGATATGACTATATTCATTCTTGTGTATTTATACATGTTATTGTAAACCTATTTGGGACATCAAATAATAAACAAATGAATATTGAATATATAAATTCTTATATACATATCTCGTGTTTTCTTTCAAGTGGTATTAGAGCTAGGATAGGCTTGGACACCATGTATTTTTCACTTACCAATATTGCCAATGCCCCCTCCATGCTGAAATTGAGCAAAGGTCTTAAATAATTTTGTGCATGCCTTGTAAGTTGAGTAAATGCTACAAGGAATGTTTCACTAAATGCTTAAATTGACAAATTCAATGAAGGATTAAAAGAAATACAAACGATTTTTTATATTGTAAAGAAAAATTGGGGATTTTTTTGGGAAAGATTGTCGAAGGAAGAATCTGAGGAATAACATGAAATGAAAATTAAGATGAAGATGACAAAGTTGATGAGATTAATTTTTTTTATGAATATTATATCAAATGGCATGACTACTCTAGTATCAAATAAAATTGAAAATGCAAGGAATAATATTGAAAACAATGAGGACGAAGTCGTTGTGCAAATGCAAGATCAAGATAACAGAGATACAACTTTGTTTGACACATATAATGTATTGGAAGTGGACTTAATAGATGGTCTTACCATTGATGTGGTATTAGATGAAATCATTTCGAGGAAGCCATGCCATAACCGTCCAGTTTTGATGGAATTGAATTCGTCATGGGATAATGCTCTCACAAACCAGTTCCCTCCTTATGCCCATTTCCTCCCTTCACAAAGTGAACTTTTGGGATCTGGCGGATTTGGATCTGTGTGCATGGCTCGGGACACTTACAATAATGAACTTGTTTCCATCAAGAAGATCAATCTGAGGACAAAAAATATTGCTCGACAATGTTATGTGAAATGCAAGTTCATTGTGAAGTGACTTATATCATCCATCCTTTGTTGCAATGAAGGGAGTCATGCAACCTGTTGACATTGAAAATTTTAACGAGATTTATATTGTGATGGAGATGGTACAATTGAGTTTGCAGAAATTCCTGAAACAATACCACCATCCAATGGTGATGAGATAGAAGACATCACTGATAACAAAGTTGTAGGTTAGTTTATTAAAACCTTTCCTCATGAACCTAAGAAATCACTCAGAAAAATCCTTAACTCGCAACGAACCTTTCCTGCTGCAAAATCATTAACTCGCAACAAAGTGGGGCCTTCGAGGAAACCTGCAATGAAGCAAAAACCCAAGAAGAGACAAAGCATACCAAAGAAAACATCCCACAAAAATGGCAACGATATCTCTCAACCAGAAGTTGAGAATCTTTCAAACCCAATGGAAATAGACGAGAAATTGATAAATAAAGTTTTGAATCCACCAAATATCACGACTAAAGGTGGAGAAATTCTGATTCCAATGGATGTAGAAAAAACAGATAAAGAAGTTGAAGGTCCCCATGAAGTCCATGAGGCAAGAAAAAGGGAGAAAAAATCATCAGGGGGCTCGTCAAGAGGCTAGAGACCATCACTTGAACAAGGGGAAATCACCAAAAGAGATGAACGAGGCGAGGAGATTGGCTCCAGAGAGAAACATGGAACATATAAAAGAGGTGTTCATCACGAGGAGGAGGTTGGCTCTGGAGAGAAACCCAAAACAAAGAACATTTGCAAGTGGAACATAATACCCTTTAGATATAAACGGTATCAGAAGGATGTGCCAGATCGGTGGGAACCTCTTAGTAACTTCAAAACATTCAATGAGTATATCTAGGCATTTGAGAAACAATATCCTTGTTATTGTCTGATCAGAGGCCAATTATTAGAAACAATAAAAAAATTTGAAGAACGTAGATGACTAGTGGAAAAGGGAAAGGACAAAGTGAGGAAACACAATGGTTGTGGTGTTGTACAAACTAGTCTCCATAAAATGTGTATCATTGAGAACATATTAATATTAAAAGTGATTCCATACTCAACATTTCGATTGAATTTTTTAGTGACAACACCATACAACGCTAATTTTGATGGAGATGAGATGGAAATGCATGTACCTTAGTCGCATGAGACGAGAGAATAAATCATGGAGATAATGATGATACCAAGTGCATTGTCTCTCCTCAACTTACATGGAGCCAGGGCTTATCCATTTACCAATACATATTTTCAAAGGTTGTAGAAGTGGATGCATGAGCCTGCTAACAAAGCATCCATGTACGTAAGGTACATCCAACATGAACATCTAGTTTAGATCCAAGAACTCATCTTTACCCATGCTTCGAGGATGAAGATTTTCAAGAAGGGATGACTTGTAATATAACTTAGTGTATATTATATTTAATATTGTATTTTACGTTTTATATTTAATATTGTATTTTACGTTTAAGATTATTCAAGTATTAATTACATCATTAATGTTATGTCGTGTCTATTGACTAGAGACGTGACTATATTCATTCTTGTGTATTTATACACATTATTGTAAACCTATTTGAGACATAAAATAATAAACAAATGAATATTAAATATAAAAATTCTTACATATATCTTGTGTTTTATTAGAGAATATATTCTCCATGTAAACTTAGTGTTCATGCAAGCTTTGGGAAAAGACTCTCTCAACCTTTGAAGAAAATCATTCATTCATTCTATCATTCATATGTTGGTGCTAAGAGTGCATACTTCTAAAGGATATGCTTTCATAGTTTTGCTACCATGAATGAATGCACAATCCTTGATTGAGTTTGTGAGTAATGGTTGAGTTACAACTGAGATTCAATGGTTTTTAAAAATATTCTTTTCCAATTATTAAAATATTCTTTTCCAATTATTAAATTATTCTTTTCCAATTCCTTTTCTCAGTGTCATTATACCCCTATCATAAAACTCATTATACCCTGGCTATCATAAAACTCGTCCATGTCATATATGTGAAGAAAACAAAATGAATGATAATTAACACATCAATTTAATATGGGGTAGGTTAAACTTCTACAAATTTTATTTTTCTGATTAGAATTTGATGACTCAATAAATCAATTTTTCGATCAATTTAAAATTCTAATCATTTTTTAAATTCCAATTATAAATAATTCAAATTGCCCTTAAAATTTTTATCACATTCATATCTTCTTTTTCTTTTAAAATAGAACAAAATGCTCTGAAAAAAAACTCCAATTATAAATAATTCAAAGTGCCCCTAAAATTTTGATCACATTCATATCCTTCTTTTTTCTTCTAAAAATGCAGTGTGTTGAAAGATTATCCTATTCTTTAAAAAAATGAAGTCTGCTCAAAGTTATCCTATTTTAAAACTGAAGCATCCTTAAAAATTAGCCTATTCTAGAGAATATATGAATATTAATTAATCACATTCATACCTTTCTTTTTTCTTCTAAAAATGCAGTGTCTTGAAAGATTATCCTATTCTAAAAAATGAAGTCTACTCAAAAAATTATCCTATTCTAAAAATGAAGTATCCTAAAAAATCAGCTAATTCTATAAAATATATAAATATGGAATGACCCATCATAAAGCAAATTTAACCACAATGATGGATAAATTATTATTCTTTTAAGAGTGATCCTATTCTAAAAATGAAGTATCCTCAAAGATCAACTAATTCTATAGAATATATGAATATGAAAAGACACATCATAAAGCAAATTTAACCACAATGATGGATAAATTATTATTCTAAAAATGAAGTATCCTCAAAGATCAGCTAATTCTATAGAATATATGAATATGAAAAGACACATCATAAAGCAAATTTAACCACAATGATGGATAAATTATTATTCTTTTAAGAGTGATCAAAAGATATTTATATTAAGTAAAAATGTTGTCGAGAGGTTCACAACAATATTCCAATAAATTCTATTTTTATCAATCTAAAAAAATACTTTCAAATAATCTATTTTTTATATTATATCTATAGTTGTAAAAGGCCAAATATAGTTACTTCCAAAAGATTTTGTAGGTATAAATTCTACAGTATTGATGTAAATAACAAGTAACCTTGAAAAACATATAAACTAACAAAAAGTGTGACAATTGACTGCCTCATCCTGAGCTATTGTGATTGAGTTTGTATCCACTTTGATATTTGCTACTTTTCTTGGAAGTTGGTGAACAATTTCATCTTTCTTTGGAGTCCCACAATGAGAGTTGATGGATTGCACTTAGTTAGATGCCTCTGATTTATCCCCTTTGGATAAATTTATAACCATAGTATAGAGCACAATACAATCTACTTCCAGAATAAAGATTTAATATTTAAATTGGAACAAGGCTCCCATCACTGAAGCAATTTAAGAGGTTATTAGATTATCATGTTCTTTAATTCTTCTTGCAATTGTTGCAATAGCACATTTATTTCTTTAGATAGCTTCTTCAAAGCTCCTCAATGCCCTCCAAATCTCTTGTAATTTTCTATGGTCTATTATAAAACTAAAACTATGCAATGCCAAACTGGAATTTTGATTTTTTTAGCTCATACCCCCCTTTTGCAATGAAAGATTGAAAGAAATGTATAGGCTGACAAAAAATAATAACAAGAGCCACAAAATCTACAAACCATAAAACTAGATCAAAGAAAAACAAACACTTACCCCCTAATTAATGAGAGAGGGTTTTTTGTCTTTGGAGAAGAGAAGAAACTTTGCTAAGAAACCAGTTGGGTTTCGTCCAATCAAAACTAGATTTAATAGCCAATATTAGATAGCCCCGAAAGAACATACTGTGGGTAATTCTAACAAAAGAAGTAAAAACAAAAAAAAACCCGACAGAGGTGATAACCCAATAAAGGACTTTTGTTCCCCAATCTATTGCACCAATCTCGTAGAAATGAGAAGAATACTAAGTAGGAAGAAGAATCGACTTACCAATGCTCCAAAAAACGAAGAAAACCAAACATTTCAACTTGAACATGGAACCAAAACTTGTGTGTCCAATGAAGAGGCGAATGTATATGCATTCACACTCCATATAGCCCTCTACTCGTGCCATTATCCCATAGTGTTCCCAAGGAATAAATCCTGCAAATTCAAATTCATGTGAATAATAAATGTATATTAGTGTAGGTAAAGGGAGCCAGTGCTTTCACCATAGTGGATTCATTAATTAAGCCCTTACTTTATACTTTGCCATGTGGTTTATTGAATGAGCCCTACTTACCAAGTCCTTCATTGGTAGTAAAGTTAAGAAATAGTTCGATAGCTAAGATTGTCATTGACAACAAAATCCCCCTATTTAAAAAGATTGCTTAAAGTTATATCTTGCTCAAAGTCCATATCATATCATAAGCCAATCTGCCAAATAGATTTCTCTTTCATTCTTCATCTCTTGGTTTCATAGTATCAACATACATTAATCTTACTCCCATGGATCGAAGAGAGAATAATAATTATAATAATATATCATTACGTAGAAACGTGCCCAACAAGTGGAATTCTATAATGCATTAAATTAATGGCATCGGTTGCTTCTTATTAATGCTTCCTTTATCTTACAAACTTACTAAATATAACCTCTGCACAAGTATATCTAGGGTAATATGTGAACCATATTTTATTGTTAGGAAGGAATGAAATACATGGTCATGTTAATAAAGTAATCTTTTGAAAATTTAATGATCTTTTCTATGTATTTTTTTTATATTTTATTATTTTTAAAGGTAGTAAAATTTATCATAATTCAATGTTTAATAAGTATTGAGAATAGTTATTAGTGTTTACTATTTTTGTATGTGGGATGATTCATCAGCCTTATTCAAGGAAAACTATGCTACTTGAAATGACTTGTTGGTGGTCTATAAACGAGAGTAAACTTTCATTCTTAATAGATACCTCTAAGTCTTGGGCCATTAACCTATTACCTTACATCCAAGGAAAACAAACTCTTAACCAAAAAAAAATAGTTTTAAAACTTCCATATATATATATATATATATATAACTTAATTCTATCCATGACATAATAATAGGGAATACCAATTAGTGAATGCAATTATTGGAGGTCTTACATTACAAGTTAAAGTTAATTAATACTTTTAATTTCAATTTCATATAATGTATCATATCTATTTTCAAGTAGTATCACTCTTACAAAGATGGACGAAGTGATTAGGGTGGAGGGAAAGGATATGAAAAGTGTTTTCTTTGGATGGCTGAAATGAATAACTAAATAAAATGAATAAGTTAGCAGACTAAGCATTTAGATATATGGTAAGAGGATATGTTAGAGGACATTGTAAGATATTCATTTATCGTTAAATCAACACCAGGTCCACAAAAACAACCAGGGTGGACATGTCAACTCAAAGTTCAGGAGCTAGTGGTAGATGACCATCCTTAACCTGATTATACATTCAAGTCATGAGAGGGCCCAACCACAAACTCAACCATTCACTTCGTGGTTGGGCCCTATGATGAACCGAATCTATAATGAGGATAAGATCAGATTTCCAAAATGTGGTACCTTTTGGTTCAGGGTTTTGATTATGCAATCAATCCATTGTATATTCTATTATTCCATATGTGGTACCTTTCGATTTAGGGTTTTAAATATGCAAATGATGCTTGAGTGTAATATTTTACAAAATTTTGAATGAACTCTTTAATGGATGAGCATTGACTCTATGCTTCCTCCACAAAATTCACCATCCTTGCCAATGTAGATTCTTGTGCCAGAGCCATTATCTTAACAATAAGAATAATGATTTTCTTCCTGGGGATGTTTGTTGATTGAATTGATAGGGGTTGGAGTTGATTTGAAGCCACGCAGTCTACATGACAACGGTGGAAGAAAGGTTGTGATGCTTTGACAATGACACTCAACAAGTATTCCAATACATGGCGCGACAAAAACCATCGTTAGTATTAATTAATGGGAAAAGTGCTAGTTGGGAATGAGAAGAGGCAAATGACCAAGAATTTCTTAGAGAAAATGTTGCAACGCAAATTGATCCACAGATATATACCATCAAAAAGTAGGTAGGAAATGTTTTTCCTTACAGATTCCCAAACTAGTGCCTAGCCAAATTTCTACACTGAGAGGGAAAAGCACCCCAAAAAAACAAACCATTCGAAGTTTTGTAAATCCCAAAAAAATAATATAGTATAACAAAAAAAAATTAAGACCTACATGAACATAATGAGAACAACAATGAAAGTGACCCGCAAATATTATCCAAAAGTCGTGGAAAAGCTCAATGAGTGAGCCAACTTAAGAATTAAAGATGGAAATGACAACATTCTAAAATATGACAAGGTTTAAAACATGCTACTTTTGTTTTAGGTAGTCTAGTTTTTTCTCAAAAAAGGTTCTAGGAATAAAATTCATATAACCACATATTGGATAATTGTAAAAGAAATGGAAAACGTTTTACTAAACATGCATCTATCCAACAAATCGGAAGTAAACAACAATGGCAATCATACTATGAATACCAACATTAGAGGCAACGACAACAAAGAAATATTTCGATAGAACTATAACTTAACGATAAAATTTGTTTAAACACATACAGTTCATTGAACAAATTTGGTGACAATAAAATGCCTTCCATTTTATTCTAACACATCCTCATTTCACTAAATATATTATCTATTTCTACCTTGAACTCATTCATATTCTTTCAATAATCCTCCTTCCAATCACATTTTAATTGCCCAAATAGTTGAAATATAAATAGACGAGGAATTATAAACCTTAACTAGAGTAAAACTTTATGCACTATTAACAACCTAGAGTTTGTTTGTTTCAAGTAGGAATATGAATCTTTCAAAACTTGTATTACTTCAAGACTATTAATAGGGATCCCAAGCAACAATATAATTTAGTTAATTGGATCTCCACTAGGAGGTTGGTGGAGGAGGTGGTAGAGGGTGGTGGTGGTGGAAAAGGATATATGGTGGAGGAGGTGGTGAAGGGCTTATACTAGAAAAACAAAAAAGTAGATCTATATGGTGGAGGAGGTGGTGAAGGGCTTATACTAGAAAAACAAAAAAGTAGATTTTTATATGGGTTGCATAAAATAATTGAGGATAATGTTATGAGATCAAGGATGGATCCATCAAAGACTGCAAAGATAAAATGTAAGTGACTTGGTGCCCATGGTTCATGTGTTCAGGTAGTAATATAATATTTCAAACAAAATAAGGTTTTGTTGAAGCCTACAACTATGGGGTGTGCCCAAGTCTACCTCTCTTGGCCATCAATGCACAAACATAAAAACGTGTTTCCTTTATCCATCACAACCAAATTTACTATCAATGCACATCATGGAATGTAAACACCAAATAATAATTATTGATGTATATTATGGCAGAAACAATCCAACACTAAGATTTACATGGAAGAACACATACATCAAACTGCATTGCTCATTCTATTCACATAGAATTTATGGATAGTAACTCAATGCATTCTAAAATGTAATGTAAAAATATTAATGACATTAAGATACTTAAACACATATTAAAATGTAATGTAAAAATATTAATGACATTAAGATACTTAAACACATATGATACAATCAACTCATTAAAGAATTCCCCAAAAATGATTCTAATCATATTAACTCTTACATGATTGCTCACTACATTCAAATATTGTTTAACAAATATGAATAATATAAAGAATAAAAAATAGTAAGAATAAATTTAATTATCTTTGTTGGAATTCATTGCCAATTGGTTACAAACAAATGCTTTTCCACCTAACCATAGGCACTCTATTATAGAGACCACCCTCAATCTAGGGTTATGAGACCACAAGGGTGAATTTGTAGTGTACTTAATCA
>CBVK0102942182.1:0-11696 GCA_900067695.1 Picea abies
TCATGAATATATTTTACAAGTAATCAACAATTAAAGTCCATTGATTTTACTTATGATGTCATTCAAAGGGGAAAATCGTGTTTCCCCCATGCCTTATTGACGTTTAACCACGACTTGAAAGTCGAACTCGAAACTGAGCTGGAGGTATTCTTCTATGGTCATAGTTTTTAATTGAGCCCCCTGCATTGCACAAGATCTAAAATTTGGCTTATTGGATGCAATTGAATACAATTTGAATGATGATAGGAGAGATATGGTTTACATATTTGGTACTTACAATTCATGTTTTTAGTTTCACGTAACCGTAACCCTGTCTAAGTTTGTGATGTTTGTGTTTTTCTAGTCTTTCCTTGGTTTCTTTTGACATGTCTGGGAGTCTACAAAATTTTTCCAATAGGTTGTATAGGGAATTTTTTATATAGAACTAACGATAATTCAACATATTAAAATCAAAATATGATATACCTTTCTGGACTAGGTGGTGTCTTTTCTTCTTTTCTCATTGTCTTATCCTTTGCATCCTCCAATATATTCTTCCACTCACTCTCATGAATCATCGGAGGACGCTCATACATAGGATTTTTTTGCAAATGAACCCTATATTGATCCTTCACATATTTCAAATATGTACCGGTGAATGAGGTGACTTGAATTTTGTTGAAGAAATCACCAAACAAGTCGGCCCTTATAGGGCCCATTTTAAGGGCAAGTCCCACTTTAGTGATTTGGGGTACTGAAACTTCTTAAGCATGTTTTAGTTCTTAATCAAAGTTCGTATAAGGAAGTTATGCCTCCCATACGCTAGCCTATCATGTTGACCACCTTGATACTGAGTGGATGCCACTTTGTCTTCCATCACTCACATGTGTGGATTTATTCATGTGTGAACTTTCAAGAATAGTCTAGAGGTTCTAAACCCTAAACCTAATTGGAATTTTAGGCATGTAAAAACCCTAACCCTAGACAATTATCAAGCCATGTTAAATACTAGGCCGCTAGGAAAGGTAGAGGTACCATTCTTATTGTATTGTTTATTCTTCCATAGTTGAACAAAGAATTTAGGAGTGAGATTTTGAGTAAAAAGAGGAAGTGGAATATCCTATAGCAGACATATTGGCCACAATGTCCATGGAAACTCCATAGTGAGTGCACATTCTCTGTATTTGCATTTCACAACTAAGAATAAAAGAGAAATGCATAGGCCTTACCTCCTAGATAGGTTTTTCCTATATTGGGTTTTCCCGTGGTACATTTTGTGGTCATCATGTGGATGGTGTGTTATTTTTGTAGCTTCTTGCATTTTGATTTCATTTATTTCTCTGTTTTGTATGCTAAGCTAATAATATTAAATCTAAAATCCAAAGTAAAACATTGCATTTTAACTTGATTGATATCATGATATTTTTGTTTATTACTTTGATACATGGTTTTATTTTTTTGTGTTACATATATGTGGTGATATATGATCACATTATTTGCTAGAGATATAGTTTATTTAATTTTCCACATTGCTTATTGAGATATGGTTTTATTTTCTTGTGTTGTCTCTTTCTAATTAATGGTGAAGAATAGCAATTATTATTAGATAATTAATTTCTAAATTGTTTCCTTTTTTATTAAGACTTCTCAATTAATTATTAATATTTAATTATATATTATTTATTAATTATTTTTTGGAAAAATGTTATTTATTAATTATTTTAATTTTTTTTTTTTAAATTTGGATCTTTTCCCACTTTTTCATGGATTGTGTCCAATGTAAATTCATTGAGGTTTATTGGGCATCCAACCCAGTAGGGATATCCAATAAGACATGCAATAGAGAAATTCAATGTAGGGGATTGACCCAAGACCTATTTTATAAAGCTCAAATCTCTCAACCACTTATACTAATTCACTCAACTATTTATTAATTATTAAATAATTATTGCTTCTTAATTAATTAAGAATTGAAAAATATTAATTAATTTTTAATATCTTTTTATTATTATTATTTATTGATTATTAAATGTTTGACTTATCATGGTGATATTTTTAATCTTTATCCACAATTTTTTAAAACCCATCTTAAAAATGGAATATTTTCCAACATGACGCAATAAGAATAAAGAGACATGCTATAACAAATAATAATAATAATAATAATAATAATTATCTTTAGATAGAAAATGGAAAGAATAATAGAGCCATGCTATAACAAATCATAATAATAATAATTATCGTTGGAAATTATTATTAAAAAATGATATTGGTGGTGGATGTTGCTAAAAAAATATCTAGGGTGGAATGGAAGAGAAAACAAAATATAAGCCAAGAGAGAAATTTCCATGCCAAAAACATCCATAATCATACTTTCATTATTATTCAAATATCTGAATGATTTTGTATTTTCAATCACAATATTACAACATTTATTTTTTTTGGGTTAAAAGGAGCTTACACAAACCTAAGGTTGTCATCTTTTGTGCATGACACTAAGGCCTTTTCTGCTTGTCATAAGATATCAAAGGGTCAATTAGATGGCCACCTCGTCGTCTCATACACAATGTTGTTTATCATCCTAAAGGTGGTATACAAGGCATCAAAATTCCTCTAGATAAAGCTATTATTCATAATTCTAAATATTTTTCTATTTGTAATATGTTGGAAAAAAATATTTTTCTATTTGTAATATGTTGAAAAAAAACACATAGTTAGGGTATTTTGTGGATTGAATCCCTCCAAAATATGTGATTAAAACTTGTGCCGAAGAGGCTTGGGACCCCATGGATGCATTTGTAATTCCATATGCAACTTGGATAAGTGATTTTTTCATTTTTTATTTGAGGAAGAAATGTACTATCATCAAATAATCTCTCATCGCCTCTAGATGTGCCAAAACATTTTGATTTTTTTTAATGGCACGAAGAATTATCCATTGAAGAATCTTATAACTTATAATATTATCCTAGAATGATCCATTGAAGAATCTTCTATCCTACATTATTATCCAAACTTAGTGGTTCCCTATGAATCGTTGGGCATTTTTGAAAGGTATCTTATCCTCAATTGACAATTCATTTCCTATGATCTAGTTAGATTTTTAAACCCGTGCTCCCAAAAAATGGTTTGCTTTGGGGTTGAATTCTCCAAGAATTAAAAATAATTTGTATTTGTTTTGGAAGAAAGACATTTTATTCAACGACCAATGTGATATCAAATTCTCCAACACCTATTGCAAGTGCTAAATCCCACACCACATAATGAAATATTAACCTTTATTAGAAAAATCTAAACGTCGTGTGCCCTCATCCTCTAGCCACACTAGTTAGGCCTCACACACCTATTCACATATAGACAATGGTCGACGCATGAAAATTACTAAATAAGGGAAGACTCATAAGACCTAGCTAACTAATCACCCCCATAAGAATAACCTAGTTCCACCTTTTGTTAGGATATTTAGAAACTTAGGAGTTAGCTATGTTCAACTTGGTCTAATATGTCTTTAGGAAAAAGTGTTTTTCTTAGTGTGTTTCTTTAGTATGGATTTGTAGTTATGTAATCCAACAATCACAATATGTTTTAGACATAGAGTCATCTGATGACTCATATTCTCATCAATTTTAATGGCTATATTAATTTGTGTCTCAACACCCGATTGGTCCATGATCTCTATTTAAAGTGCATGGAGGGTCATTTGTCGATGATCGATTGGGAGAAAATCTCTTGTAAAATATTTTTCTTTTGCATTAATATATTTCTTCAAGTGGCCACGTTGACTAGGGTCATGGGCTATTTCCCTCTTCGAGGGTTTTAACCACGTAAAAACATCAACTTATTGATCTTTTTATCTAGTTGTGTGAGTGGTTACTAAAGGTATTGATCCTGTGTGGGAATACCCTATTTTTTCGAACATGGTATGAGAGACTGTTTGAAGACCCACTCCCATTGTATATAAAGATCTCAAACATGTGTTTTCACATTTATGGTTTTGCTATTGTTGTGCATTTCTGGGTTGAGCACATTGTTCCATTATGTTTGGAGTGTTTCTTTCAGTTGGAAACACTTTTCATTTCACTCGAAAAGGTTTATGTTTGCTGAGATACAACCATTTTTATTATACCCAAAGGTATAAACTTGGAATATGCCCTCTTTAAATTTATTTTACATAGTTAATATTTCACTTTTCTATTTTTTGTTTCTTGGTTGGAACTCTTTCCATCCTACATATGTTATTTGTCGTGTATTTTGTGCACTCTCAACAAATCATAAACATAGTGGAATTTTTTTCTCTTATGTGTATGATATTTTCTTTGTGCTCTATGTGAGCTTAGCAAATCAAAAACTAAGAGAAAACTTGCATTTTCAGAGTAAACTAATCGAGATCTAACCCCATTATTATTGAGAATCATTTTTTTTTTTCAAAAATTCGTTTTTTTTTTGTGCATCTGTGGTAAAGTTTTTTGCATGTAAAAACAAGAGTTTTGGGGTAAGCACACACTTTGAGGAAAAGATTTAAAATAAATAAATAAGATCCCCCCTCCTCCTTCATTAAAATTGTTATATATTTAACTCTAACTCACTTGGTTGAAAGTTGTTTTATATAATAAGAGGTCTTGAGTTCAAACATCTCTTTTTTTAAGTTACAATAAATTTATCTCATAACTTTATTGTAAAGTGCATTTCACTTAAATTATAAAAGTGAATCACTATAACGTGACTTTAATATATATATTTTTAAGTTATGTGTTTTTTTGCATGCAACTTTAATTTATAAAGTAAGTTCATTGTAAAATTGATTCTCACCTATTCTATAAAAGTGGGTCGATTTATAAGTAACTTATTTGTAAAAATGAGGTTAAATGAAAAGTTAGAGAATGCACGACTTTTTTTTACTCAACCACCTCATTATGCATCCATCAACACATGAGCCAAGGAGGATAGAGTAGGAGCAATCAGAGTAGTAGAAGCAGTGCACAGAGTCAGAGTCAAACAACATCACCAAGAAGATGGAATACACAAAGCAACATGGTAGGGGTAGACAACATCCTTAGACTGCCTAAGTTCCATTCAGTTGGGTCAGAGGAACCAGAACAACATTTGTTTGTCTACGAGACAATTTGGGCCGCAAAGAATGTCTAAGACAAGTTTGTGAAATTTGTGCAATTGGAAACAACATTTAGAGGTTGTGCACTGGTATGGTACATGAAATTGCAAAGTACCACACCTATAGGGTAGGCCAAAACTTTGGCAGAAATAAGGCAAGAATTGTTGAAAGAGTTTAATAAGCCAAAGTCAAAGTCACAGTACATCACATAACTGAAGGAGATTAAACATGTACAAACATAGTCGGTATGGGACTTTGATCAAAGGTTCAAGGATCTGATGGGTAGAATGACTTTATAGATCCTCGATCAACAACATCAAGAATGGTTTATTGCGGGACTTGTACCACACATATGCAGGTCATTGATTCAACAAAAGGTTGCATCGCATCCTGAGGCGCTGGAAAATGCAATAAATTGGAATCATCCCCGGTTGGAGATAGTGGAGGAATGGCGCAAGTTCAGATGCAGTTGGTTGCATTGATGATTCAAATGATAGAGCTTACCAAAGGGAAGGAGAAACACAAACAAGTCTGGTGTACCAAGTGTAGGACTGAAGTCCATCATAAAGACAAATGCCCAACATTCACGCAGTATTTGGCGACGGGGGCGCCAAATCCACTACCAGGAGGGGGATATTGTGAGATATGTAAGAAATGGGGGCATCATCCAACTGAGTTCCCATTACTACAAAAGTATTAGAGTACACCAAGGAACTTGTTCTACAATTTTTGTAAGTCCGCCATACATGAAGAGAAGGATTGTTGTGCATTCGACCTAATGAGGGAGTGCACTTCATACATGTACAAGATTTAGGAGGAGAATGTTGCAGTAGAAGGGGGTGGTCCACAATATAATAATCAAAGAGGTTTTAATCCAGGGAATAGAGGAAACTTTGGCAGAGGCCGAGGCAGAGGAAATTTTGGTAGAGGAGGAAGAGGACCAACTATATGTTACAATTGTAATCAACCAGGACACTTGGCCCACGATTGCCCGAATATGTGTACAACATGCACATACTGCATAGAACTGGACCATGCGACAGAATATTGTCCCCAAATAGTTGTGAACTAGCAGGCCAGAGGAAACCAAAAATAGAATCCAAACCAAAATGTAAAAAAAATATCAATCGAAAAATGCAATGAAGGACCAAGAATAGCATTTGATACACACGGAGGAGATAGAACAGGAGATGATATGACAGGTGAAGGAAAGCAGACTGAGAAATGGGCAAGGAAGTCATCAGGGCCTATGCCAATATTTGATCCTCATCAAGAAAAAGAGACATATCAAAGGGAAAGAAAATAAGTACTCGAACAAGATTGGGGAGCATCAAAATCAACTGCCCCTCATGTAGGAGATCGCGTTGTGCCTGAGAAGCCAACTGGAAAGGTAACCACGCTAACTAAATTCCTGAGAAGTTGTGTAGAACTAATGAAAGATGAAACTACGCTGAGTAAACTCCGTGACATGATTCATGACTACACACGAGGAAGAGAAACTCCCATCACACAAAGGGTGGTAAATCAAGTACTGCGTAGGAAGAGGACCAACGGAGAATTCAGATTCAATGCGCAAAATCAAGAGTATGATGTGGATAACATTATCTTGGACTTATGGTATGATGTGGATAACGTTATCTTGGACTTATGGTATGATGTGGATGTTTTACCTAAGAAGACATGGGAGATGATGGTAAAACCCACGCTAGTACGGTATCTTGTTCATCTAAGGCTCACGAATAAGCACAAAATAGTATTGATTGGTCGTTTGATAGGAGTACCTGTGAACATAGATGGGGTGTGTAGTGTGGTAGACTTTGAAGCTATTGAGATCGTGGATGAAAATCAACCATATCTAGCAACTATGGGAATCAAATGGGATTTTGATAGATAGGTGATCATCAACCCGAAGAGGAGGGAGATGATATTTGAAGTTGGATAATTGAAAGTTACTACACCCTTGGACCCATAAGAAGGAAAGAAATACATAGATCCAACCAGAGGAAATGACATCAACAACTTATACAACATGACTGCGTGGATGGATGATTATTTCAACCCTACTGCAGATGGTGCAATAAGTTGGAGAAGGATCGGTTTGTATGCATCAGACTCAGAGGAAGGTCTAGAGCATTGGCAACAGAGAATGCATGAAGTCCCAACTAGACGATGTGCATGCATAACCTGATCCTTGCGTTGGATTGGAACATAGCTATGCGATCCACCCAAGTACGATGGATTAACTAATATAAGATTGTTTATAAATTCATTTGAGTTGCAAGCATCCAAACAACAAAGGTTGTTAGTACTAGATGTTGTCCTAAAAGCGAATCCATCTAGATGGTGGGATGCACACAAAGAAGGCATGCAAGACTAGCCATAGTGTATAAGGATAATGTAGGTTAGGTTTGGAACTGAGGAAGAAAATACTACACAAAAGTTTATAGGATAGAGTGATCTAGTAGGTCATGTTGAACAATGCAAGACTTTATGGAGTTCAATACTAGAAGTAGAATGGACACACATATTTATACACACACTGGACATGATTCAAAAGAACTGGTATTTGGAATTGGAAATGCGCAGAGAGACAATGGGATGGGAGGAGTTGGATCAGAGGTTCAAAGTCACATTTACATTTTTATATGAGTCTCCATCAATAGATGCAGTGATACAGGCTATTCGAACTAATATCTTCACACAAGAAGGGTCAATGGAGGTGGTACCAGTATGTAGTGTGCACAGAGCTCCTATGATTGTCCATGAGTTATTGGAGTGTTACAATGTAGCTAAGGAAGAGCAAGATGAAGAGGATACCAGAAACATACAAGTGCCTGAGACATAAGGAGAATGAGCAGTAGAAGGGCCAGAGCTTGAATCCGCCGCATACACACAACCAATAAAGATGCGGAAGGTAAACATTGGGATGACAGAGAATATGAAGTTTGCACATATAGGGGATTATTGCAGTGATGAGAAAATAGAAAAGATTACAGACTTGTTGCATGAATATTAGGACCTATTATGCACAAAATTTTTTAGAAATGAAGGGACTAGTAGGGGAATTAGGCGAGATGAATATTCTGCTAAAACCAGGAGCTAATCCAATACAACAGAGGCTTTACAGGTTGAATCCAAATTACAAAGAAAAGGTGAAAGATGAAATAGACAAGATGTTGGATGCATGAATCATTGAACCGATAGAAGAATCTGAGTGGATCATTCCAATGGTAGTGCAGAAAAAGAAGACAAGAGGAATCATGATCTACATGGATTTACAGAAGATGAATGAGGCATGTTTACATGAACCATTCCCAACACCATTCATATATGAGGTACTAGAGAACGTAGGGGGGCAAGAAACTTATTATTTCATAGATGGATTCTCAGTACGAGGGAAAAATCACAAGAAAATTTTGGTAATAAAGATGCATTTATTTAACAATTCATCAACCATGTTGGTGGATTGGACAAGGTAGTTAAGGTGTGAAGAGACATGCATAGTTGGCAAGGAGGAACAAAAACAACAAAATATCGTTAAGCATAAGTCATTGTTGCATGCAAGCGAGAGAAAAATAGAGCGAACCAAAGTGAATCCAAGTGCACCAGAGCCGATCCATAGCTACCAGGGAACAAACATAGAGTGAGTTAAGGAATTTGTCACACAAGAAGAATCACCCCACCAAAATTTGGAGCACCCTCTGCAACAACATGAAAACAAGAAAAATGCCTAGTAAATACACCGAAGGTCGTAGAAGTACTTGGATCTTCAACTTCAACGTAACAAGAAAGATTCCACAATGATTATCTCCCACATCAGATGGATAATGCACCACCAATCCACGTAACAAAAAATGGGAAATACCCACTGCCAACATCACCAGTTCCACCTAGTGTAAGCATTGAAGGAGATATGCTTGGAAAGGTTGCTAGCCTAAATTTCATGGATCATGATATTAACAACAAGAAAAAATTGCCGGAGCTAGAAAAGGAAAAATATTTGCACATTAGCAACATACTAGGCACATGAGAAATCTTACTGGAGACACAAGAGTGGGAAACAAGATTGGAGAAGGTGAGCATACTAAACTTGTTGGAGACTTGGAAAGGTTGCTAGCCTAAATTTCATGGATCATGATATTAACAACGAGAAAAAATTGCCGGAGCTAGAAAAGGAAAAATATTTGCACATTAGCAACATACTAGGCACATGAGAAATCTTACTGGAGACACAAGAGTGGGAAACAAGATTGGAGAAGGTGAGCATACTAAACTTGTTGGAGATCCCACATTTCGGGCATAGTTTGGAAATTAATTCTTGTGTAAAGATGTTCCTCAAATGTGTCCATGGGGGGACACTGTGGCTTGATCCCCTAGTGTCAATTGATACAGTTCTAATAGAATGCATTACAGGACTCCCAAAATCTAGTGAGGACTCGACCCTTTTGTTCAAAAAGGCAGGAGAGAGATCCCTCTCAAAATAGATGAAGGAAAAGTTCCAGAATTTCAGAGGAAAAAAGGCACTCAATGTGAAAAACATTAATGACACCAACGTTCGGTTTGCAATGCAAAAGCTAGCGTGCAAGTTGTTGTGCAAAAGTAGGAAGGATGAAGTACCATATGTGGTAATTGCAACTGTAGAAAAATGTGTCGAAGGGGTTCAATTGAACTGGGCCACCTTCTTGGTGAACCAATTTTTACAGGATTGCATTGAGGCCTAGGAAAAGGGCATGAAATTTCACTATGCATTGTTTTTTATTTTGATTGCACTGGTCGGGTGGTTGAGAGAAAATACCAGGTTACTATCAACACATGTGCACATTAGGTAGAGAAAATATGGTTGAGAGATATACCAACTTATGACATACAATAATTAAGAGAAGACAACAGGATACTAATGCCACATTTTATGTATACTTGGAAAATATCATGCACCTAGTTTCACATACACCACACATATCAATAGAGATGGTGGAAACATATAAGGATATCACTCATTTTAAAGAAGACATGCACCACATGTATGTGCAGGAAAATAAGGACCCAACGTTCCAGTGGTTTCCAACCAATTATAGGTTGACAACATAGGATGTATGCTTAATTGTGAATTATTGGGAAGAGGAATGGAAAACCCCATTAGAGAAAATGGGGCAACCAAAAGAGGAAGAAGAGAAAGATAAGAGTGATGAAGAACTAGAATATGAGCAAGAGAATGAGAAAAATAATGGCACAGGAGATATGCCTGGCCCATCCACAGTGGAAGTTCAACAGATAGGATTCAAACGAAAGGTTAACAGGAAAGAACCAGCAAGAGGGGTGCACAAGAAGACTAGTTGGTCTTAGGAGTCTATACTGAGTTTTCATTATCATGGATAGTGGAGTTCCTTTTTCTCCCTCATTCACCGCTACTCACCCCATGATGCCTACTCAATTCATGGGGACGAATCCTTTCTCTTTTCATAATGGTATGAAAAAATATGATACTCAGTCTGTGCCTTGGGTCTCTAGTCATTTTCCAATTGATATGCCTTCACCCTTGCAATATTCTCCCTGGTCCACTTATATGAATCCTAGCATTAGATCTAGGGGCAACATGGCCCCAATACCTACTTCTTCATTTGATATGATTCATTTCCCTCAACCAACTCTTGCTATGGGAGGCTGGAACCTCCCCTATTACAGATCTAGTCCTAGATATGCTCTTTTAGGAGATAACACTTAGATGGGTGCTTATTCTACTAATTATATCCCATCCACATATCCTTCGTCCACCATGCGTGATACTTCGAATACCTTTCCCATGACAGGTCCTCATGTATCCCCAGGTATTTCATATGGGGAGAATCAATTTTACAGTTTGGGATACCCTCTTTACGGGACCCCTTCGCAAGGTGGCAACATATATCATCACTCAAATAATTCTTACCATACCTCGGTCTCTTCGCAAACCTCAATGATGATGCCCGTCCAAACCTCTTCGGACCATTTTGACATTGGCCACCACTTTTCTGGGCAAGGACAAGGGGTACATCAGGATCCTTCCTGGCCTGCAATTTTTCAGAATCAATATTTCCCCAAACCTTGGAATCAAATGCCAAAATCTATCACCAGCCCAGTCACTGTCAGTCATACTAGTGCTCCATCACCAACCTCTGCCAATCATGTCGGAGATGGGTCAACTTTTTCCACAAACTATGTCGACAGCTTGCCCCCAACCTCTGCCAATTATGTTGGGGGCACCCTTGCCCCCAACCTCTGCCAATTATGTTGGGGGCACCATCCTTTTTACCCAAAATCATAGTCGTGTCATGTCTCCATCCTCTATTCATATTACAAGAGAAAAATCTCTTTCCCCTGCTAGTTACATCAAGAAGCCTAGATGTCTCAAACATAGGCCTAAATTCCTTTGCAGAAATTGTGAAGGAAGTCACCTTAATCGTTTGTGCCTAGTTATCGTCGGGATACCAGAAGCATGGGGCTCATCCAAGAGCCCTTCAAATTCTGAGGCATCCATGGTTTCTCCTCACACCACTTCTCCTTTGATCATATTGGTGGTTCCACTGATGCAATCTTCTCTTGACCTCCCCCCCCTTGTCGAGGGTGAAGC